>JAQOTM010000301.1:0-228659 GCA_029168755.2 Tillandsia fasciculata
TTTCTTTCTCTCTCAATGATCTCTTGGTATAGTCATTATCATATTTGATTGCTTAGTCGAGTATGAATTCGAGATCAATGGTTTGGTTGAATACTTTATATATTAAATAATTGATAGCCAATTGAGGGGGAGTCAATGAAATGTGAAATGCTCAAAAGATGTGGAAAGAGTTACATCCCAATGAGGAGTGTGAAAACTACCACCACATGGAGAAAATGAAAGAAAGATACTCCATGAATGAAAAGCAAACTTTTTGTTTGAAAAATTGTTGATAAAACTCATATTGAAATACTTGACTCAGTCGTATTTCATGGTTGGTATAAGGTGGGATTTTTGATTTAAGATGCTCAAAGAGCCACTCCTTCAACAGATTGTCTAGATATATTATCTAACTTATCTGGGATTTCAAACATCTATTGATCTTGGTACTTTCATTTTCTTTACTGAAATTGATGATTTGATAAAGGCATTACACATAAGATCAGGATAGATGTAATTGAAGTTGTTCAACTTTAAGTGTTTTAACTTTCGTAAATTTTCGTTTCATTTTTGGATATTTTTGATAGATTTTTCATAATCTATTTCTTGTTGTATGAAACGATGTCATTTGTTTAAAGTTGACATGGTAAAGTGCTTACATACTTTTTCTGGATTTTATTGTATTTTTCTTAATTTTTCTGAAGAAAAGGTGTAGCCGATCCGGATCGTGGCAAGTGATCCGGATCCCGAACGCAGGATTTTTCCTGCGGGTGGCCGATCCGGATCACATTCTCGGCCGATCCGGATCACGGCTAGGGTTTATATAGAAACATCAGATTCGAGATTTCTTTACCCTAATTTCTGGTTTTCAAGCTTCTAGAGTTTCTCTCTCTAGATTTCTTGCTTCTTGGAGCTTCAAAACTCAAAGTTCTTCGGATTCAAGTAAGTTTTCATGATCAAAACTCGGTTTTTCTCAGTTTTTATGGTTTTTCATCAAACGTGAGTTGAAAAGTTGAATTTCTTCGTTTGTGAATGGTTTTTGATCAAATTTCTTTTGAAATAAGAACTCTGGGTCAATTAGTTTTGCTTTTATGCTGGGATTTCACTTGATTAACGATTTTTAGGCTTCGATTTCTAAAAATTCGGTTTTAGGGCATAAAAGAGGAATTTTTAAATCATGGATTTGATCTATTTTTAAAATTCTTTTTGGAAAACTAATTTGATTCTTGGCTTCTCTACATGATTATGATTGTCTAGGTACAATGTTTTCAAATTTTTCAAAATTGACAATTTTTCATATGTTCTTGAGTTGGTTTTCACAGGACACTTTCTTAAACTCAAAGCACTAGAATCAATGGCATTCTCCTGGTTGATTCTGTTACTGGTCGCAATGATGCCCGGAGCTCATCTGTTAAAAAAACCAGGAGTCTCAACTCGAGACAAACCAAACGAAGCCAATGAAGACAGCTCAGATTACGATACGGAAGAATGGGACGAATTCTTCAAGGATGTTCAGCGAAAAATTGATGAAGAGGACAGGACATTCACCAAAGGAAAAGACTTATGAAATCTGCCTCCACAACCAAACAATATACAAGAAGAAGAAATGTTCAAAGAAGTACGAGTCAGCATAGTGGGCCTCTCACCAGAGCACGCTCACTTTCTGGAATTCTGCAAACTGAATCTCCATGGACTGCAGGACCAGATGCACCATCTGCATCTAGACAGCGTCCATCTTACTCAAAGACACGGACAACTGAGACAGAGATTTTAGAATCAATTTGTCAAGAACAACACCGACTCTCTGCTACACAAGACAGAATATCGAAAGAGCTTCAGCAGATCTCTTCTGAACATAAGAAGATCAAGAAGAAGTACTCAAATTTTAAGAATTTGCTTAAAGGGATTTTGAGCAAGCTAAGCTGTACTAGTTCAGATTCTTCAGACTGAGCCGCACCTTCTGTTCACTTTATCTACTTTAGTTCTTAGCTTTCACAGACGTCGTTTTCCTCTTTGTTTAGTTTAGTTCTCAGTTTGTGCATACTTTTTAGAACTCTATTTTTTTGTTACTACTCTCCTTACATATTGTAGCTCATGCTACGTTTTGGCTTGTTTTGTGACAAAAAGGGGGAGAGAGTTAGAGAAAACAATGAACAATGATGAACTTTGAACAATGATTGTGAATATCGATGATATCAAGGTAAGTATGAATCTCAACTCAACTTTGGTTTCTTTTGTGATTTGTGACATGCTTCTATACTAACTATTCGACTAACTATTTGGGCATGTAATATGACTAACAAGTTGATGTTGGACTAACATACTTTGACATTTGGTTTTCGACTGCTTAGAAGATATGTTGGTTTTAACTATGTTTCTTTCACATATCTGATTCTTTTAAATGTCATGATGAGATCAAACTCTATCTCTGTACTTGGTTTTTCTATGTTCCAATTCTTGAGGTATCTAACGATTTTGTTTGTCAAGAATGTTTTCTGTGTGCAGAGATTACAGATGTCTAAGTCTAGAGTCTGTCTTAGGAGTTTATCTCATGTATTTAATTTCTGGAACTCTTTTGTAAATTTTTGTTGTATGGTGATAGCAACAAAAATATCTTTTTGAATTTTCTTTGTGGATTTGTGTTTTGTCACGAAACCGCCAAAGGGGAGATTGTTACGGAATTTGAGTTGGCGTATTTCGTGAATGTATTAAGTCTTGAAGATTGAAGATGAAGAAACTTTGGATCGTATACCTCAATCTCAAGAAAGAAGAATTCAAAAGGATCAGGTACGTTTAACTAAATAATTTTGATGATCCGAATACTTCTTATAGTGTAGAAACACCTGGAAGAGGTTTTAATTGCTTATTCATCAAAAACTGGACATGGGACATGTTCAGGATCCGGATCGTGGACTTTCAATCCGGATCCCGAAAGGTGTTCGTTCATACATTGCTGCAATCCGGATCACAGCTTGTACAATCCGGATCCCGAATGGGATGTTTTGTGAAAATGTATGAACGATCCGGATCGTGGATTATGATCCGGATCCCGAACAGGTGATTTTCTGGAAACTGCATTCTGTGCGTCTGCGATCCGGATCGTGGCTTATACAATCCGGATCGCCGTCGGTAAACTTTCCAGAAAAGTTTGTTTTTGATCCGAATATTCTTCCTAGGTTTCTAACCTATAAATAACCCTATGGTCATTTTTCTAGGGAATCCAAATAGAGCCGTCATTTTCACATATCATTTTATACGGCCTTAGATCCACATATAGAGAAGAAAGGAAATCAATAGAAATGATTCTATGTTTCTTCATCTATATTGATTAGTTTGATTCTAGGTTTTCATACTCACATCTTGAGTTGAATCAAACTAATGAATACTTAGATGGTATTTCCGATCTACTCTTGATCTAAGTATTCGGCGGATCATCACCACCCAAACAAACAACGATTTACCCCAAAATCGGCGCGTGGACTCGCGTGGCCTTGTGGATTCAAGGTGTTATCGCTTTCGTGGATTCGGAGCGAGGTGCGTTCGTGGATTCGAAGCGTACCATTGGGTGAAGACCGTGGATTCGGTTGGACGTCGTGGACTCGACGTTGGACGCTGTGGATTCAGCGTTGGGCGCGGATCGTGGATTCGAGAAGCGTCGTGGAGCGAGCGGGAAGATCGACTAGGAGCGTATGGTAAAAGGTTGAGTCGTCTGTGAGTACGTTATATCACCTTGTACGTGTGTTAATTCTAGTGGATTTCGCCGTGTTATCGGTCCCGTGGTTTTTTACTCCGGTTTGGAGTTTTCCACGTAAAAATCTTGTGTGTTCTTTTATTTTTCCGCATTGGGTTTTATCGCACAATGATTTTTTGAGTGTTTATTGTTTACACCTATTCACCCCCCTCTAGGTGTTTTTTCCCCTATTAGATCCTTATTAACCTAAACCCAACAAGGGGGCGGCGGAGCGGCCGACGCGTGGCAAGGCGCCACGCGTCGCCACCCGCGTCGCCCCGCCGCTGTAGCGAGGGGGGCACGCGGCGCCGCGCAGAGCCCCGCACGGCCGTACCCTATTCTGGGGGTACGTGGCGGGCGCCCAGGTGGGTTGGACGGCGTCTGGTCCGACCCGGGCCGCGCCGGATCAGCCGGGCTAACGGGTTGGATCCGGGAACCCGATAAGCTTGATTTAGGCTAGTTTATCCGGTTTGAGGCCATTTTTCACCCATTTCCTGTGGGAATTTCGCAGTGAGGCCTTAAGAAGAATTCTTCCCCTGCCAGAGATCTTTCCAACGGTAGCTTCCCGGAGTTGTGGTGGTGCACGGTTTCCGAGGTTGGCCGTTTTCCGACGCGGCGCGCTTAGTTCATCTTCGACCCGTTTTGCGTCTTCTCGGTGCGCAGACTCTCCTGGCTTTATCCGACACCCGATTTCGACGATTTTTGCGCCGTTGGACTCACGACAGGTAGGACTTTGATTTTGATATTCAAAGTTTTCCCAAATTAATTTCGGATTTTGGAGGTATTTGAGCTTTCTGTTGCCTCTTTTCTTTGCGGATTTTTGGACAGCGACACGGTGTTTTGGCCATAACTTCGCGTACAGACATCGGATCGGGGTGATTCAAGAGCCTAAATTCATCTACTCTTCGCGAGGAATCTGCTGTATTTTTCTCAGGACTTTAGGAGATTGCCTCGAAGGTGAGAATCTTCTCTCTTTCCGAATGTTATCTGGGGAAATTTCTACAGTTGGGTTGGAGGTTATTTTCTTGCCGGATTTATTTCTCAGCGTAGATAATCGGATTTGGCGTGCAGGTAGTCGTTTCGAAGCTATCGACGCGTAGATCGCAGGGATATTTTATTCGGATTTTTCTGAGGACTTCCAGCAGGTGATTTTTGGCCATCTTTGCAGCGGAATTTCTGTATGTTAAATCCGACAGTTTTGGGAGGAATATTATGTAACAACAGTGTAGTTTTTGTACCCAGGAGCAGAGTGGACTGTGTTGGACCCTGTGGACTCTGTGTAGCTGCCATCTTTGGTATTATCCGCTGTGGGACTTTTGACAGTGCGACTGATCAGGTGGGTGGCCTCGCTCTCAGGATTTACGATCTGCACACTAATTCTAGCTGATTAGGGATGTGTTTGTATTATTGTTACCTCCAGTACAGCATGTTAGAGAGCATGAGTTGGGATTGATTATTTGTTCAGTTTAGCATGTGTTTCATATCATTATGCTCCACATCCTTATTTATTGCTATCTTTGGACTTGACCTAGCACCCCTGTCATATACAGCATGTTCAACCAGACTAGTAGAAAACTCCAACTTGGGCTAGGTTACTTTATTGCTCTAGACACTCCACAGTCATCACTATTTCATCTGGACTTTGTTCCTTCCTCGCCCAGATAGGGGGCCGAGGGGTCGGGTTATTAGTGGGGTGCATTTACACTCGTGTCGGGGGACCGAGTGGAGTCAGATAGTGAGTTATGGATCAGAGTGTCTTTTCATTCCTGTTTGTGGGACAGGGGGTCTCGGCTGTGTTGTGTTCCAGCCAGTGAGTGAGACAGGATTTCTTTGGTTACAGTCGATCTTGTTGATCGTGGATTTGGATTATAGCCTGCATGGGCCACATTGAGCTCGACATAGATGCGCAGATACTTGCTCGGTGGGGTCGCGCCCCTCGAGTGCCACTCCGGAGCTAGGCGGGTTACTTGCTATTGCGGCTTTGTCGATGCAGTCCTTCTGGCTGGGCCTGTTTGGCAGCCACGGACACCCTACGTAAGGCCGCTCCTTCGGGACGTAACGGCAGTAGGTTGGCGCAGGTTTGACTGGACCCGATGTGGCAGTCATTGTGGATTGGGTGATTTGAGTTGTGAGTCAGTAGTGGTACCAGTCTTCTTCTGTTTCACCCCTTGAGCATCTAGTTAGAGGCATAGTAGCTGTAGAGTTATTTCATCAGCATTTCTTTCCAGTATTTCATTTGTTACCTTATGCCTCTAGTGGACTTAGTGGGCAGACCGTCGGTCTTGTTGGCGGCACCCACTGAGAACTACTTGGGGATGTAGTTCTCACACCCGTCGTGGTGTATTTTTCCCCAGGGACCTCTACTTCTGTTCCAGTTGCACAGGTTGCTGATCCAGCTGATCGAGGTAAGGGAGTCGCGAGTTAGATCCCTACCAGGTGTCTCCTGAGAGTAGCTGTACCCTCACCTTTTGAGAGTTGTTTTGAGTGATCTTGTAGTGAGGATCGAGTTGTACTCTTTTTATTTTGGAGTGACTTATGTATGTATGTGAGGACTTGGTCTGTACATATACTTAGAGTTGTTTTATTTCAGTTCAGTATTTTCGTTTCATCTCTGATACCTGTATAGTATAGATGTTCATTTGCAGGTTAGACGCTACGTTTCTACGGGGCTTCCCGTAGGGACGGCGGATCTGTTGGCGGGCTCGGATCGCAGTTTCGATCCGGGGCGTGACAGATTAGAGTGGTATCAGAGCCTAGGTTGTAGGTCAGTGAGGACTTAAAAACCCTAGGCTTGTGGTTGGACCCTAGGATGACTTACGTGAGAGTCGTAACTCTGTTGCGAGAGTCTTGATTGGGTTTTATACTCTCCCAGTGGATGGGGTGAGAGACTGACATATTTTCCTTCTGTGGCGACTATGTTGGCTGCAGACAACATAGTGCTATTGGGAAGGGAGATATGCCTGAGGACTTTCGCGAGATTGGGTCGAGTGTGATTTGGAGGTTCTGACTGTTCTTTTCTTCCTTCTCAGGGAAGTGATGCCTCCGCGACGCGGGATGACTACGCGTTCGCAGCCTTCTTCCTCGGTGCCTGAGCAGGAGGGCTCGGGACCAGGACGTCAGGATGAGGTACAGGAGCTCCGAGCCCAGATGGCACAGATGTCGGAGGTTATCCAGCGCCAGGAGGAGACCTCTCGTCGTCAGGAGGAGGCCTTGGGCAGGATGATGGCTTTGTTGGAGCAGAGGTCGCAGCCAGAGGTGGCACCCCGTGAGAGTGCGCCTGTACCTTCTCCCCCAGTTGTGGCACCCCCTGTTGTTCCTTCAGCACCGGCAGTTTCCGTGGAGCCGGTTCCTAGCAGACCAGCATCGGGGGCGACGGGATCGCTGACTTCAGCTGAGCAGCGGATGGTGGTAGAGTTGTTGATGAGGTTTCGCCAGTTGGACCCACCCCGTTTTTCTGGTATGGGAGCTGAGCCGTGGGAGGCCGAGACTTGGGTCACGGCCATGGAGCGTCATTTTGAGAGTTTATTTATCGAGGATCGCTTCCGGGTCCTTTTGGCTTCTCATTTCCTGGAAGGCAACGCCGAGGCGTGGTGGCGGCGTGTGCGACCGGCTGGGCCGCCGGGGACGCAGCTTCTCTCATGGGCGGAGTTTCGCAGTCTCCTTTTGGGAGCCTTCTTCCCCGAGAGCGTCCGACAGAGACTGGAGGAGCGGCTGAGGACTCTTCGTCAGGGAGATCGTCCCGTGCAGGTGTACATAGCCGAATTTAACCAGCTGTTGGCTAGTATGCCTCACGTGGCCAGGGACGAGGCACATCAGATCTACATGTTTGAGCGAGGGTTGCACCGGGATATTTATCAGCATGTTCGTTCCAGCAGATCGCAGACTCTTGAGGCTTCGATGGAGCAGGCATTATATGTCGAGTCTGGAGAGACAGTGATGGCGGAGGTGGCGCCAGCCCCAGCAGTGATCCCGGGGCAAAGCGCCCAGCACCAGTGGATGAGGGGCAGTCAGGTGGACAGGGACCCCCGAGACCTCCGCGACCTCATTCGCAGGGTCGTGGGCATCAGGGGCGCCAGAGATCAGGAGCACCCCGTCCGTGGCAGCAGCAGCGTCGACCATCTCGGCAGCAGTCCTCTCAGCAGCAGCAGTCGCAGCAGCAGCAGCAGCCTCGACGACAGCCACGATCAGACCGGTGTGTCATTTGTGGAGGGCCACACTCCCCGCTTCAGTGTTCCCAGAGTCAGGGCCGTTGCTTTCGATGTGGACAGGCTGGTCATTTCCAGAGAGCGTGCCCCAGAGCAGGTCCTCCAGCTCCTTCCTCGGCTTCGGCACCTACTGTTCCGTACCAGTCAGCAGGGCCTTCTGTGGCCTATGGTAGGCCTGATCATGCCTCATCTTCCTCTCGACAGCCAGATCGACGACCACCAGCACCGAGTGGGCGAGTTTATGCGGCACAGGTGGAGGATACTACCGCCGCGGAGCATGTCGTCGCAGGTATCATTTTGATTTCAGCAGTTCATACTCGAGCTCTTTTTGATACGGGCGCATCGCATTCATTCATTAGTAGAGAGTTCGCATCCCTACATGGTATAGAGGTAGCACCTTTATCACATGCATTAGAGGTTCAGATCCCAGACCATGTTCTGCATGTTGTGGAGTATTGTAGGGAGTGCCCTGTACAGTTGGGACCCTGGATTCTGCCGGCAGACTTGCTCGTGCTGCGGCAGCTCCGGGATTTCGACGTTGTACTGGGTATGGACTGGTTATCTCGGTATTGCGCCACTATAGACTGCAGGGAGAGGACTGTGACTCTTCGTGAGCCAGGGCAGGAGGAGTTCGTATTTAGAGGCTGTCAGAGTACCCTGTTTGCGATGACTATCTCGTCATCGAGAGCTCGGCGGATGATGAGTAGGGGCTGTATCGCTTTCCTGGCGACGGTCGTTGAGGTGCCTACGGCGGCACCGGGACTCGAGGATATCCCTATCGTCCGCGAGTTCCCGGATGTATTTCCCTCTGAGCTATCGACCTTGCCGCCGGAGAGGGAGGTTGAGTTTGTGATTGATGTGGTTCCAGGGACCGCACCAATCTCGAAGGCACCTTATAGGATGGCCCCAGCGGAATTGAGGGAATTGAAGGCTCAGTTGCAGGATTTGATGGATGTAGGCTTCGTGAGACCCAGTGTATCTCCGTGGGGGGCGCCTGTTTTATTCGTGAAGAAGAAGGATGGATCACTTCGCTTGTGCGTGGATTATCGAGAGCTAAATAAAGTGACCATTCGGAACAAGTACCCGCTACCACGGATTGATGATCTGTTCGATCAGTTGCAGGGTGCATCAGTGTTCTCAAAGCTGGATCTTCAGTCAGGTTACCACCAGTTGAGGGTGAGGGCCGAGGACATCCCCAAGACGGCTTTTAGAACCCGGTATGGGCATTATGAGTTTACAGTCATGCCTTTTGGACTAACTAATGCCCCTGCTGCATTCATGGATTTAATGAACCGGGTGTTTCAGCCGTACTTGGATCGATTTGTCGTTGTGTTTATAGACGACATTTTGGTCTACTCCCGGAGTGAGGTAGAGCATGAGGAGCATTTGAGGATTGTGCTACAGCTTCTGCGAGAGAAGAAGCTGTTTGCCAAGCTGAAAAAGTGTGCATTTTGGCTTCGGGAGGTTGCTTTTCTAGGCCACGTCATATCAGCCGCAGGGGTGGCAGTGGACCCGACGAAGATTGAGGCAGTTCGGGATTGGCCTAGACCGACGACGGCTACTGAGGTCCGTAGTTTTCTTGGATTAGCAGGTTATTACCGTCGATTTGTAGAGGGTTTTGCGAAGCTCTCTACTCCCCTGACCAGCCTGACGAGAAAGGGGGTGAAGTTTATTTGGTCTGAGCGATGCCAAGAGAGCTTTGAGGAGCTTAAGAGGAGATTGATCTCAGCGCCAGTTTTAGCTCTACCCGTGATGGGCGACGGATTTGTGATTTACAGTGATGCTTCACACAGCGGCTTGGGTTGTGTCCTGATGCAGCATGGTAGGGTAATTGCCTATGCTTCACGACAATTAAAGGATTATGAGAAGAATTACCCTACTCACGATTTGGAGCTGGCCGCGGTGGTGTTCGCCCTGAAGTTATGGCGGCATTATCTCTACGGGGAGCACTGTGAGATTTATACAGACCACAAGAGCTTAAAGTATTTATTTACTCAAAAGGAGCTGAACTTGCGGCAACGCCGGTGGTTAGAGCTTTTAAAGGATTATGACTTGAGTATCCTTTATCATCCCGGCAAGGCCAATGTGGTTGCAGACGCCTTGAGTAGGAGATCAGCACAGAGCTTGAGCATGATGATTACTCAGCAGGCACCACTTGTGGAGCAGTTGAGGCGTCTACAGATAGAGGTAGTGTCCCCTGGGGTCTCTGCTAGACTCTTGTCCATGGTCTTGCAGCCCACTCTGTTGGACAGGATTGGTGAGGCACAGAGTGAGGACCCCTACTTGACGAGGATCAGATCGCAGCTTCAGGCAGAGCAGTTAGGGGATTTCTCAGTGGATAGCTCGGGAGTACTGCGGTACAGGGACCGAGTGTGTGTGCCTACTGATTCGGAGATCAGGGATCAGATTTTGAGAGAGGCTCACTATACGCCTTATACCGTCCACCCTGGAGGTACTAAGATGTATAGGGACCTTAAGGCACACTTTTGGTGGTCTGGAATGAAGCGGGATATCGGAAGATTCGTGGCTCAGTGTTTAACTTGTCAGCAAGTGAAGGCGGAACATCGGGTACCTGCTGGCAAGTTGCAAAGTCTTCCAATTCCTGAGTGGAAGTGGGATCGCATCACCATGGATTTTGTGACTGGGCTACCGAGATCACAGAGTGGAGCCGACGCAGTCTGGGTGATTGTTGATAGACTTACCAAGTCAGCTCATTTCCTGCCTGTGCAGATGACTTGGTCCATGGAGCGCTTGGCACAGCTTTATTTGGCTGAGATTGTTAGGCTGCACGGAGTACCAGCGTCCATTGTTTCAGATCGAGACCCGAGATTCGTGTCACGGTTTTGGGGGAGCTTACAGTCAGCCATGGGTACTCAGCTTAGTTTCAGCACGGCATTCCACCCACAGACAGACGGCCAGTCAGAGCGCACCATTCAGACGCTTGAGGATATGTTGCGTGCGTGCGTCATGGATTTTGGAGGAGGTTGGCACCGACACTTACCCCTGGTTGAGTTCGCGTACAACAACAGCTTTCAAGCGAGCATTAAGATGGCTCCGTTTGAGGCGTTGTACGGACGCAAGTGTCGGTCGCCCCTTTATTGGAGTGATGTGGGTGAGAGGAGGACGCTGGGACCAGATTTACTGTTGGAGGCGGAAGAGAAGGTCCGAATTATACGTCGGCACTTGGAGACGGCCCAGAGTCGCCAGAAAAGTTATGCTGATGTTCGGCGGCGAGACCTTGAGTTCCAGGTTGGGGATCACGTCTTCTTAAAGGTCTCGCCCTCGAAAGGGGTCCGGAGGTTTGGAGTGCGGGGGAAGCTCAGTCCCCGCTTCATTGGACCCTTTGAGGTGCTCGAGAGGGTAGGCCCTGTGGCGTATAGAGTTGCTCTACC
Organism: Tillandsia fasciculata; assembly: GCA_029168755.2. Taxonomy (NCBI): domain Eukaryota; kingdom Viridiplantae; phylum Streptophyta; class Magnoliopsida; order Poales; family Bromeliaceae; genus Tillandsia; species Tillandsia fasciculata. The sequence continues at coordinate 11,307 of JAQOTM010000301.1, forward strand.
TCCCCGCTTGGCTGGAGTTCATGATGTCTTCCATGTTTCGGCCTTGAGGAGATATGTATTCGATCCGTCTCATGTCATCGACTTCGCATCCTTGGATATCGGCGAGGACTTGGTTTACGAGGAGCGCCCATTGCGGATTCTGGCTCGTGAGGTGAGGGAATTGCGCAACCGGGCAATACCTTATGTGAAGATCCTTTGGAGCAACCATGAGGAACGGGAGGCCACTTGGGAGCTTGAGTCGGCGATGCGGGATACCTACCCTTCCCTGTTCGAGATTCCGGATTGAGGTACGCAGGTTTACCTTCCTTTTTGTTTCGAGGACGAAACTCCCTTTTAGTGGGGGAGGATGTGGAGACCGTAAACCCCGTACAGTTTTCCGACTGAATCTACAGCTGTGAACACCTATTGTTGGTGTATCTGGCCCAAGGTGCATCAAAGAGGTGCTACCGTTGGACCTGAGATGTATCTTTTACTGTTTTGGCCTTCGGCTGTGTTTGCCAAAATTTCGGGAAGGATTTTGGCCAAACAGATGGTAGAATTGGATTCAGCACGGAAAAACACTTGAAAACGGCTATTTGTTTGCCAAATTTGGAGTCCGGATGACCAAAAACGGGCTACCGGAAGTTTCCTGGGTTTTCGGGTGCATGGGGGGTGACCGTGGACCGGCCGGCGCCACGTGGCGGCTCGGGATTGGCCGGCCCACGCCGCTCGGTCCACGGAGGAAGCGCGCGGGTGCATGGACCGCGGGGCGGGCCACGTGGCAGCGCGGCATTGGCGGGTGCGCGCGGCTCGGTCCAGGGAAAAGTGCGGAGCGGCGCGTGGACCGGGTGCAGGACACGTGGCACAGCGGCATTGGCGGGCCTTGGTGCTCCCGGCCCACGGGGCCCATCAGCGGTGAGCGGGGGCGGCGGAGCGGCCGACGCGTGGCAAGGCGCCACGCGTCGCCACCCGCGTCGCCCCGCCGCTGTAGCGAGGGGGGCACGCGGCGCGCGCGCAGAGGCCCCGCACGGCCGTACCCTGTTCTGGGGGTACGTGGCGGGCGCCCAGGCGGGTTGGACGGCGTCTGGTCCGACCCGGGCCGCGCCGGATCAGCCGGGCTAACGGGTTGGATCCGGGAACCCGATAAGCTTGATTTAGGCTAGTTTATCCGGTTTGAGGCCATTTTTCACCCATTTCCTGTGGGAATTTCGCAGTGAGGCCTTAAGAAGAATTCTTCCCCTGCCAGAGATCTTTCCAACGGTAGCTTCCCGGAGTTGTGGTGGTGCACGGTTTCCGAGGTTGGCCGTTTTCCGACGCGGCGCGCTTAGTTCATCTTCGACCCGTTTTGCGTCTTCTCGGTGCGCAGACTCTCCTGGCTTTATCCGACACCCGATTTCGACGATTTTTGCGCCGTTGGACTCACGACAGGTAGGACTTTGATTTTGATATTCAAAGTTTTCCCAAATTAATTTCGGATTTTGGAGGTATTTGAGCTTTCTGTTGCCTCTTTTTCTTTGCGGATTTTTGGACAGCGACGCGGTGTTTTGGCCATAACTTCGCGTACAGGCATCGGATCGGGGTGATTCAAGAGCCTAAATTCATCTACTCTTCGCGAGGAATCTGCTGTATTTTTCTCAGGACTTTAGGAGATTGCCTCGAAGGTGAGAATCTTCTCTCTTTCCGAATGTTAATCTGGGGAAATTTCTACAGTTGGGTTGGAGGTTATTTTCTTGCCGGATTTATTTCTCAGCGTAGGATAATCGGATTTGGCGTGCAGGTAGTCGTTTCGAAGCTATCGACGCGTAGATCGCAGGGATATTTTATTCGGATTTTTCTGAGGACTTCCAGCAGGTGATTTTTGGCCATCTTTGCAGCGGAATTTCTGTATGTTAAATCCAACAGTTTTGGGAGGAATATTATGTAACAACAGTGTAGTTTTTGTACCCAGGAGCAGAGTGGACTGAGTTGGACCCTGTGGACTCGGTGTAGCTGCCATCCTTGGTATTATCCGCTGTGGGACTTTTGACAGTGCGACTGATCAGGTGGGTGGCCTCGCTCTCAGGATTTACGATCTGCACACTAATTCTAGCTGATTAGGGATGTGTTTGTATTATTGTTACCTCCAGTACAGCATGTTAGAGAGCATGAGTTGGGATTGATTATTTGTTCAGTTTAGCATGTGTTTCATATCATTATGCTCCACATCCTTATTTATTACTATCTTTGGACTTGACCTAGCACCCCCGTCATATACAGCATGTTCAACCAGACTAGTAGAAAACTCCAACTTGGGCTAGGTTACTTTATTGCTCTAGACACTCCACAGTCATCACTATTTCATCTGGACTTTGTTCCTTCCTCGCCCAGATAGGGGGCCGAGGGGTCGGGTTATTAGTGGGGTGCATTTACACTCGTGTTGGGGGACCGAGTGGAGTCAGATAGTGAGTTATGGATCTGAGTGTCTTTTCATTCCTGTTTGTGGGACAGGGGGGTCTCGGCTGGGTTGTGTTCCAGCCAGTGAGTGAGACAGGATTTCTTTGGTTACAGTCGATCTTGTTGATCGTGGATTTGGATTATAGCCTGCATGGGCCACATTGAGCTCGACATAGATGCGCAGATACTTGCTCGGTGGGGTCGCGCCCCTCGAGTGCCACTCCGGAGCTAGGCGGGTTACTTGCTATTGCGGCTTTGTCGATGCAGTCCTTCTGGCTGGGCCTGTTTGGCAGCCACGGACACCCTACGTAAGGCCGCTCCTTCGGGACGTAACGGCAGTAGGTTGGCGCAGGTTGACTGGACCCGATGTGGCAGTCATTGTGGATTGGGTGATTTGAGTTGTGAGTCAGTAGTGGTACCAGTCTTCTTCTGTTTCACCCCTTGAGCATCTAGTTAGAGGCATAGTAGCTGTAGAGTTATTTCATCAGCATTTCTTTCCAGTATTTCATTTGTTACCTTATGCCTCTAGTGGACTTAGTGGGCAGACCGTCGGTCTTGTTGGCGGCACCCACTGAGAACTACTTGGGGATGTAGTTCTCACACCCGTCGTGGTGTATTTTTCCCCAGGGACCTCTACTTCTGTTCCAGTTGCACAGGTTGCTGATCCAGCTGATCGAGGTAAGGGAGTCGCGAGTTAGATCCCTACCAGGTGTCTCCTGAGAGTAGCTGTACCCTCACCTTTTGAGAGTTGTTTTGAGTGATCTTGTAGTGAGGATCGAGTTGTACTCTTTTTATTTTGGAGTGACTTATGTATGTATGTGAGGACTTGGTCTGTACATATACTTAGAGTTGTTTTATTTCAGTTCAGTATTTTCGTTTCATCTCTGATACCTGTATAGTATAGATGTTCATTTGCAGGTTAGACGCTACGTTTCTACGGGACCTCCCGTAGGGACGGCGGATCTGTTGGCGGGCTCGGATCGCAGTTTCGATCCGGGGCGTGACACGGACAGGGAGGTTCTGTCCGTTCGGCGTCTGTTCAGCGCGCCCGAACTATGCCAAATTGGTAGCAGTTTCGGGGCGTGACAACAACGGTGTGATCGGATCTCAAATCCGACTTATGGATTTTTCGAAAATACACTTTTACCGTAACGGGTCCGAAAGATAATTTCAGATATTTTCGGTACCGTTAAGGTGTATCAGTCCATCAAAATGCGTGAAATCTGATGATAAGTGTTTGGCACGTATTTTGAGGTTTTGGAATCTGAAGTACGAATTTTCTTTCGAGGAAAAGAGGTGATCAAGGTGTAGGGATATTTTGGTCATTTTTGGTTTTGTTTTTTTTAAAGAGGGATATTTCTTGTTTGACTTGGATTAGGGCTAAGAAAAAAGCTTAATCTTTAATTAGCCTTAATTCTCCTTCTTCCTCCCCAACGTAAAGACCAAGAAACCCTAGCCCTCTTCCTCTTCTTTTCCACCTAAGATCGGGACGCCGTCGTCGTCGCCGTCGCCGTCGCCGTCGGAACCGTGGGAGCAGGGTCGGGCGCCGTCGTCTTGCTGCCTGGGTGCCGCCGCCCTGCAGTCTGGGTGTCGTCGCGCCTGCATCCTGCAGCCCTGCTATCGCGCGCCTGTGCCCCCCCCGCGCTCCGCAGCCGCCGCGCCTACTGCCCCGCGCCCTGCGTGCCCCGCAGCTGCCGTGCCTGCAGCCCGCAGCCCTGCTGCCGCGCGCCCTGCGTGCTCCCCGCCGCGCGCGCCTCTGCAGCCTGCGCCGCGCGCCATTGCTGCGCGCCAGCGCGCCCTTGCTGCTGCGCCCGCACGCCCCTGCAGCCTGCTCTGCGCGCCCCCATACAGCCTGCGCCGCGCGCCCTTGCTACCTGCGCCTCTTGGGCAGCCTGCGCTGCCTCTCGTGCAGTCTGCGCCGCGCACCTTTGCTGCCTGCGTCGCCGCTCGTGCTGTCTGCACCGCGCCGCTCGTGCAGCCTGCGCCGCCGCTCGTGCAGTCTGCACCGCGCCGCTCGTGCAGCCTGCGCCGCCGCTCGTGTAGCCTGCACCGCGCCGCTGCCCTCCTGGCCTATCACCCGCGCGCAGTCGTCGTGCGTCCTCGAGTCCTGCTGATAGCACCTTGTTGCTTACTGTTCGTGGCTTGACGGAGTTGGTCTCGCTTGACGGAGTTCTTCCGCTTGACGGAGTTGGTCTCGCTTGACGGAGTTGTTTCGCTTGATGGAGTTGGTCTTGCTTGACGGAGTTGTTCCGCTTGATGGAGTTGGTCTTGCTTGACGGAGTTGGTTCGCTTGACGGAGTTGGTTTCGGGGGTGGACGTTCGTGGGTCTGCGTAGCTATTTTTCGTCCCGGTCGTCGTCGTAGTGACGATAGAGGCTCAGTTTGCCGTCCAACTGTCCATTTTTCGTCGGGTCGCCGTCAGGGACTAGCGGACCGCATTGGAGCACAGTTTTTTGCGACCGGAGGGGTTTTGACGCGAGGGTTCGGTGTTCCGGGACAGAGGTACATTATTTTTTGCTCTGGTATTTTCCTTTATCACCGGGGCATCGTTTGTTGATGACGGTACACCTGTGAAATTCTTTTTATTCATAGTTTTCTATTTTTGCACGGTTTTTCCTATCGGTTAGTGTTAGGGGTATTATTATTGTGCTTTTACCCTCCGGATGTTCGTTTGTTGCGGTAAAAGATCAGGTGGACTGGTTCTCCACATCCGAATGACGGTGGAGCGTTCGGGGCATATTTTTGATCGGTAAAGCGATCGGTGCGATGGTTCGGACATCGGAGGCGGTTCCGGCAACTTGGAACGTAAGGAATTTTTGGCATAGTAGTCGGGACTACTAAATTGCTGATTGAGGTAAAATTATTAATTATTTTATTTTGCACTCTATATAGGCCCGGGTAATATTATGAAGGTTTAGGAGGGTCGCGATTACGGTTGATTATCTTCGATTGAGATGGGTATACCTTTAGAACCCCCTTGTTGTATAATTTAATATTTTTGTATGATTTCTAGTATCGGGGAAAGATACGAGTGTTATATTATGTGTTTTGACCTCTGGATGAATGAATGTCGCAGTAAGAGATTTGGGGGACAGTTTGTTCCTATCCGAACAACGGTATAGTTATTCAGGGCATTTCTATGATCGGTATAGTGATCGGTGCGACTATTCGAAAATCAGAAGGTGGTTTCGATAAATTTGAACAAAAGGGAATTTTGGCACAGTGGTCGGGACCACTAAATTGCCGATTAATGTAAAACTAGATATTTGCTATTGGTGGACCTTGGATAGGTCCGAGTGATTCACAGGAGCTCGTGGAGGAGTCATGTGCTCAGGTTGACCTTCTGGTAGAGGTGGGTATCATGATCCGAAGTCGGGAACACTGGCAAATCGGTAACACCTAACCTTGCTTTTCTTTATTATTGTTTCCTCGTGACTATGATGTGTCAGTAGATTGGATATCAGTCACAATCGTTGTGACGTCGTAATAATCTCTTACCGAAGGGTGTGCACTAAACACGGACATTGTGTAGCTTATCCGACCGTTGGGCGGCATCAGCAAAAAAAGTGTACTTTCGGTGGTTAAATAGTGTATGTCATATAGTAGTGTTCGGTTATTTTCTATTCACATTATATTTGACCTTTGGGTCGGTTTTCTTCATACATCACTTGGGCAACTGCTTGTCGTGGGATTGGGTTTTGGATTTGATTATGTGATCGTCATGCTCATGGCGCTTGCCACACACACCAGCGGTTTGGCCACCGCACGGGTGTACTTTTTCGAAGAGGTGGTCTGATGGACTCGTGATCCCTACGCGGCTATTGCGTGAGGGGACCCCCTGCGGATATTGCAGTTTCGCGGTTATTGCGATTTGGGGTCATTTTGCATCGGTTATTGAGTGTGATTATGGCAGTATCTACGCGGATATTGTGTGAGGGGATTCCCTGCAGACCTTCAGTATTGCGGCTATTGCTGTTAGGGATTTTGTTTTGGCGTATTTCGTGAAGAGGTAAAAGTCTTGAAGATTGAAGATGAAGAATTGCGGATCAACTACATCAATCTCAAGAAGAATGGATTCGGAATGATCAGGTACGTTTAACTAAATAATTTTGGTAATCCGAATACATTTGTGTAGTTTAGAAACACTTGGATAAGTTTTCAGTGCATAAAAATAAAAAACTGGACAAGTTGAATGTTCAGGATACGGATCAGACCAATCCAGCCCGGACCCCAAACATAGTTTAGTTCATGCGGAATTCCAGTCCGGACCTCCCCTGTTTTTGTCACGCCCCGGGTGTAAACCAGAACCCAGGCTCATCCACAGATCCGCCGTGAACACGGAATTTCCCGTGTACACGAAGCGCTGGTAACCTGCTCAGATATAAAGATATAATAAAGGAGCATAAAACCGAGCTAAACTAAAACTAATACATCTCAGATAAATGCTGAAAATAAAAGTACAACATAACTCTCATAAATATACATGTGTCTCTCCCAGCTCACGAAATAAATACAACCAGCTGGCCGAAGCCAGACCCAAAATAAAAAAAAATACAACCGTCTGAGTGTACAGGGGATATATCAAAACTACAAAACTCGAGATCGGGAAAGTAGCTATCTAATCAGCGATCCTCTTACCTCGATCCTGGGAAGAGGGTCCCGCAACTCCGGCAGATGACTCTGCAAAACAAAGGGGAAAAGAAAAGGGAAAATAGTAGGGGGTGAGAACTACTATAAAAACAGTAGCTTCCCCTAGTGGGTAGACCTCAAACTCAGACATGCCCACTTGGACTACTAGAGGCGAAAAATAAACAGGGGTGGTAAGCTATAAACATGACAACTGATGAAAGCTACCACTAATATGCCTCTAAATAATAAGCTAACAAAATAGCTAAATGTATGCATCAGAGTATATATGCCTGCCTGGGTAACCCAATCTAGACACTGGTGAACACCGGTACTGCCAACTATGCCTACTAACTCACAACTCAGCTGCGGGATGCAGATCGGCTCCTGACCGACACGGTCCCATCCCAAGGGCAACAGACCGGCTCCTGACCGGCACGGTCCCATCCCAAGGGCAACAGACCGGCTCCTGACCGGCACGGTCACAAATATACACACTCCGGAGTGGCACTCGAGGGGAGTGACCCTCACGAGTGAAATGAGTCGCCATGAGTAACCTGATATAGTAGGACTGGATCAAGACTCTAATCAAGTGGAAAGCCATCCACTAAAAGAAAATTCGATCCCCTCTCCCCCAATCTGATGCATTAGTAACAACCCGGTCAACCGCCCAAAATCCGCGGTTGCCGCAAATACCCTGTCATCAAGCCTGCCTGTCCCAAATCCCAAATGTCTGACTACACTATCCCAGCCCCTGCTCGAACCCGAGAGCACTATCCCCTAAGTCTAGATAACTGGAGAAAGAATAAAAAGCATGGTTTCTCCTAAGTCAATTCCAGCATGATAGTGTAGCAGAAAAAGGTGGCCTAACTAAGTGACCATACAAGCATGCAAAGTCCTTTACTCAATAAAATGACCTCGGTATTCTAATTCTTACAAGAATTAAAGTATGCCTTTGTTTGAATATCTGAAGTACTAACATGCCACAAGCTAATCTATACACATGCATAAGCCTCCCAATATACATAAAGCATTATATGGTTTTAGCATATCATTACCAAAAGGTTTAGCAGCTTATCCTTTTTCAAGAAACAATGATTCATTAATATCGTGTTCTCTAACGATGCAAGTGCTAACAACCAATCAATACTTTCATACAAGCATGCAAGGTTCATCTCACTGATACAACTATCAACATGATATAGGAATGGCTCCAATACGCCTAGTGGGTTATCACGAGTAGGAGGTTTACAACGGTACCCACAAAGATTATAATATAGCCTTCTCATTCATATGATATTAACACTCTAATTCATCAAAGCCATTTGAAAGCAAGTACCAACATATGCCCTTTTTATTTCACATAAGCATGCAAATATTATTCAAGGGGTGTAATTAGCTTCCTAATATGGAAAGCACTCCAGTAAGCCTAGTGGGTAGTCAAAAGTAAGAGAGTAACAACAACACCCACCTCGAACGCTAAATCCTGGTCCCAACAGTGAAGTCCACGCCCGGTCCAACAACCACCACAACACTGCACAATATACCCCAAAAGACCATACACAATTAACATACAATGCTCACACAAAATCTGTCCCAAAATACAACAGTCCACAATTTCCCTATTTTCACCTGTGAAAAATGCTCGGAAAATTCCAAGAAAAAGACTGTCACGATCCTCGCGACGATCCGGTCGAAACGAGTACCTGCACGCTCAAATCCGAGTTTCCTACACTGAGAAACAAATCCGACAAGGGAACCACCCCGAAATAAACTGATCTCAAAAATTGTAGCAAAACTTTCTGTAAACAGGGATTTTTCACCTTCGAAAAATATTCAGAAAATTCCCAAAAAATTTGAGCGTGTTCCTTGCGCTGTGTAGATGAAAAACGCCTTTTGGCGCAACTCAATCCGACGCCTGTGCGCGAAGATATCGCCAAAATACACCAGTGCTGTCCCAAAAACCACACAAAAAAAGAGGTCACAAAGGCACCTCGGGAACCGTGCCAAAAAACCCAAAACGGGGGTGTGCGATCAACACGAAAGATGAAGCCCTACCTCTCAGGAGTATGCCTGCGTAAGAATCGTCGAAATCGGAGGTCGGGGTGGGCCAGGGGAGTCCTCACACTACACTGCAACGAAGAAGATCACCGAAGATGAAACGTCGCACCGCGCCGTAAAATCTGAAACCTCGGGATGCGTGCGACCAAAAAATCCTAGAACTCCTCCAGTAGATGCAGCACTCAAAGTAGAAAAAAAGTGTAGAAGGGAGCTCGGGGAGGGAAGGCCTGGAAGAGGGAGAAAAACCTCAAAAAATAGAGCTCGGGTCCCTTTAAATAGGCTGAGGGGACAAATCCGAAAATTCCGGATTTGTCCCCGGTTTCGGGCGCCCGGCCCGCCCCGCCGAGATTCGGGCGTGCACAGTGCGGCCCGGCCCGCCAGGTTTCGGGCGCGCACAGTGCGGCTCGGCCCGGCCCGCTCGCGCACGGGATCCGTCCGACCCCCATCGCCGCCGTCCGACCCACCTCGGGGCCTGCCACGTGTCCGCCGAACACGCGGCAGCCGTGCAAGCCCAGTGGGGGAGCGCCACATGTCCCCCCGCTCGGTCAGCGCGGTGGGTGGCGCCAGCCACTGGCGCGGCGCCACGCGGCGCGGCGCCGTCCCCCCCCGACACGCCAGCCGGCGCGGTCAGTGCGCCGCCCGCGCGTCTGCGCCCGCGTGCGCGTACGGTCGCAGCCGCGCGCCCGTGGGTGCACCGCGCGCACCTGCACCCTCCAACCCGGGGCCGCCACGTGGTGCGCCCCAGTCCACCGTGCACCGCGCCTCCTCCCGTGCCTGCCCGGCCTACCTGAGCTGCCCGTGCGAAAGCCCTCGCGCCGCGCGCACTGCACCGGGCCAACCGCCATCTGCCACGTGGCCCGCCGGTCCACGGTGCGCCGGCGGCCCATTCCATGGACCGGGAAGCGTGCGCCGGCCCAATGAGAGGCCGCCACGTGTCCGGGCCGGTCCACGGCTCCCCCTGTGCACCAATTTGCACAGAAAACTTCCGGGAGTCCGTTTTTGGGCATCCGGACTGAGAATTTAACAAGTAAATAGCCGTTTTCAAGCGTTTTTCCTCGCTGAATCCAAATTCAACCTCTGTTTGGCCCAAAGCCTTTTCTAAAATTCGGCAAATGCAGCCGATGGCCAAACCAACTGTAAATACCACTCTGGGTCCATCTGTAGCATCCCTTTGATGCACTGTGGGCCTGATACACCAATGGTAGGTGTTTCACACAGTGGATTCCCGGGAAAAACTATACAGAAACCTGGACCACTACACGGCAGCGGCGATCTTGGTTTTACAGTGCGCCTCGACGTTTCCCTTTTTCGTCCCGTTTTCGTCGCAGTTCAGTCGGAAATTTTCGGTGCGCAAACTAGGTGGATTTTTTGGGCGATTTCTGCGACAGCGCGTTCCTAAGAGGTAAGGCTTCGATTTTAGTGTTGATTGCTTTGCTTTGTTTTGAACTTTTGGCACGGTTCCCGAGGCACCTTTTGACCCCATTTTCTGTGGTGGATTTTTGGACAGCATGGGCTTGTTCGATTTTTATCTCTGTCTACGAGCATCGGATCAAGGCGTATAAATACTCGCTTTGGATCTACTCGTCGCAAGGAACATAACCATGATTTTTCTGGATTTTTTGGAGCACTGCACAGAGGTGAAAATCCCTCTTTTTTCGTGCTGTTTGGAAAAACAGCAAATGCTGTGTTTTGGGTATTATATTCACACCGGGTGCGATGTTTTGTGCAGTAGTGCACTGTTTTCGGTGGGTTGAAAGAAATGGTAGTAGTCCCAGGTCGGTAGTCGAAGAGTCTCAAGTTCAGGTAGCGAGAGTCTGGGTTCAAGTCGGACTTCCCTTCAACTGAAAGAGGAGAGAGTCGGGTTGCCAAGAGATCCGACCTTGTCTATCAAAGTGATCAAGAATTTAGTAATTAAGCAAGTTGGAAACCGGTGATTTGGGAGGTCAAAGGGGATTCCAGTTTTGGCTTGAATCCGCTTTCCCCAGCTCCGTCGCCAAGCTGTAAGCATAGCGAGCTCGTTAGGGACCCTGTTGCGGAGTTAGAAGACTGTGGACAGCGAGGGACCTTTTGGGTGTGGATTGCGCATTTCGAGGTGGGTGGTTGCTATATCCCTCTATTTCTGACATACTCACTAGGAATATTAGAGAGATCCTTTTTTGGACTTATTGATTGATCAACACTCGTTGTTGGGATTATGCATGTGGGTCTGGACATGTGGATTGTTATGTTAGCACATAACCTTGCATGTTGATTTGATTATAATATTGAGGCCATGTAATTTACCTTGATGGTTGTTGGTTTTTAAGGATCCACAAGGATCTATATAGGTACTATCAAACACCTAGAGGGGGGTGAATAGGTGTAATATTTTAAAAATCAAATCTCAGTGCAAAATAAAAACCAATGCGAAAAATAAAAACAGCACACCGAGATTTACGTGGAAACTCCAATCCAGGAGAAAAACCACGGGACCAACACGCAATAACAATCCACTAAGAAAAGAAGAATAACAAGGTGATTACCGACTCCACGGACTCAAACCCCTCCTTCAAGTTCTTCGGATCTTGCGCTCCACCGATTGCACGTCCACTGCACACGTTCGAATCCACGAACGCCACTCGAATCCACGAGCACACGTTTCGAATCCACGAAACGCCTTCAACAAACCGAATCCACGGTGCTACGTCGAATCCATGACGCAAACTCAGCCGATAAAGAAATATAGACTTCGATGGTGATCCTTTGCTTAGATTATCATTAAAGAACCGTAGAAATAATTTCTAAGCAAAGTCTAGATCAATTCGACAAAAGATAGATCTTGGAAGAACCGTTGAATTGACCTAAAAGAGGCTAAAAAGAAGAACGATAAAAACCTACCCTCTAGGGTTGCTCTCGAGTGTTTTCGGTATCGGTCATTTTTGTCGAGAAACCCTAAGTATCTATTTATAGCCCTTGGAAACGAATTAGAGTCGGTTTAGGAAACTTTTCCCGAGGCAACATTGTGTACCGGTACCAAATATTGTGTTCCGGTACTCAATGGTGCAAAACACAGATTTTTCTATTGTGTTCCGGTACGTGAGTCTGTGTTCCGGTACGCAATACAAATTTCAGAAAATTCTGTGTCGGGTTTGAGGAACTTCAAGTGTGGTTCCGGTACTCAATGTAAAAACTGATTTTTCCAAGATAAACTTTATCCAAAACAGACCAAGTACCGGAATCCAAACTTAAAACAAGTTGTAAGTTAAAACCAAGTTCCTAAAACCAAGTCTAAACCGGTTTTCATTAATTTCCTGTTTCCAATGATTATAAATGAAGTTTAATCACTATGATCTATATTTAATCATACCTGGGAGTTGACTTGGGCTCATGTTGAATCTTCAATGAGTTTTCGAAGGCTGATTTGACAATTTGATCCCTTTAAGACTCCGACTCAACTCACTGACTTGACTCACGAAATATGCCAACACCAAAATGCCGTAACAATCTCCCCCTTTGGCAATTTCGTGACAAAACCCAAAAATACATAAAACCGCTCAAGTCACTCATCTTAAACCAAAAAATCGAAATTCAATGTCATCACCAAAACATTGATTTTCTTTGCGTGAAAGATCCAATAAATACAAAATTACATTTGAACCAAACAGTCCTAGAACATACTCTATGACTTAGGACTTGGAGTCTTAAAGTGATGTAATTCCTGCAAAACAAAACTCCAAACAAAATCAAATGTTAGTCGTTAGAAATTAAAATCCTACATTTGATCCGTCTTCCTTTTGGTTCTTTTGTTTTGTGGCTCTTTCAATCTTTTCTTTATCTCCCCCTATGTTGAGCATTCCAACATGTTCTCCATGTTCTCCACGTTCTCCCCCTGTCATGAGCATCTATGTTCTCCCCCTTTGTGATTCAATCAATATTTTCTGTTCTCCCCCTTTTTGTCACAAATTGTCAAACAATCAAAATAGACAAAAAGAAACATACTAGCAGGATACGTTCATAGTTACATGCCCATTAGAGTTCTTGTTCATCATAAAGTGAAAAGAAACTAAAAACCAAAAACAAGAAGGCAAAGAGATCATTCATCCTGATCTGAATCATCATCGTCCTCATGTGATGTAGGTCCATGAGATGTACTCGGTGCAGTTGCTCCAGTGACCACATCGTCGTGTTTGCACCCAAGGATTTCAAATATCTTCTTTAAACCATCCTCGATTTTCTTGAAACCTTGCTCCATCTTTTTCTGCAAAGTCTGAAGAGTTACCACTTCTTCTGGTTCAGGAGATTCTTGGCGAGGCGGTGCGCTCGTAGTTGCTTCACTTGCATAGCCCTTTGTGTGTCCAAATGTCTTTAAAGTTCTAACTGACTTGGCTAACGTGATTCCATCGATTGAGCCTAAGCCGTAGTCAAACTTGGTACAGGAAATGTCAACACCGTGGTCTTCCAGAATACGAGTAATCAAAATTGGAAACGGTAGAAGGTCACGTTGCCTTGATCCCTTAATGACATGTACCATTTGCTGCCAAATTAGAAATGGAATGTTGATGTTGATTCCATTTGCACTTTCCGGGTGACCGAGGAAGAAGAGAAGTAGCAATCGATCCCATCGAATCCTTTTGGTCCCCATTGTGGGCAATAAGTTGTAGCAGACGATTAAGGACAAAATGTGATATTCTGGTTTTAGGTCCTTTGATTCAACATATGACCTATTTGTGTGTGTCCCTGACTTGCAAATTAAATCCACAACAGTGTCCCAATGGGTGTCATGCTGGAAATCACCATCTGTGTAGTAAAGACCAGAAGTATCAACAGCTAGCCCAAGGTTTGCCCCAATTACTGCTGGAGTAATGTCAAATTTGATGCCTCTAACTGTTGTTTCAATAATGAAAACCCCTGTGTCATGGTCCTTTTGGAGTATGTCAGCTCTCATATAAAATTCCCTGATGATCTCAACACAAAAACCCATCTTAGGTTGAACTCTGCCAAGTGGCCGAATATGACTTCGTTCCAAAAGCCTTGCAAAGTCTGGCACCTCACGACATATCTCGTTGAAATTCATGTGACGCTCTCAATGCATGTACGGTTTGCAAATCTGGCACGGCGTTTTGCACTTACATGCTGTTCACTTTCATCAACATTAGATCTCCGTTGAGAGCGGTCGCGTATTACCGGTCCACCGGTACTTCTACGCGGAGGAGAATCCGCACCCTTCTTTTTCCTTGGAGCCATAGGTGCTTTCCCCTTTCCTTGAACCGTTTCTTCTTCATATTCAGATGAATGTTCAGAATCTGAGCTTGTCGAACCTTCATCTCGTGATCGTTTAGTAGTTTTTTTCTTTCCAGAACCACGACCACGTCCACTTCCAGTGGCCATCAAAATCACTAGTGCAAGTAGCCATGAAAATGCCATTTCCTGCAAAGAACACAATGCACTATGATTTGATCGTATAGGAAGGTTTAAACATGTCTAAGAATCATTCTAAACCTGTCACAATTGATGATTCATCATTTAAAACCATTTTCAATAAAAAGCCCTAATTCTCAATTTTTTCTATGTTAAGAACATATGTAAATGTTAGATTCAATCATATAAGCATGAAAACCTGAATCTAAATGCATAGAGATGTACCAAATATGTTCTAAACATGAATTAAGGGTAATTTATACAAGAGATTTCATTTGAAGTAAGAATCTACTCAAAAATCCCTAAATAAAACATCAAAACCTAAAAACTAGGGTTTTGAAGCAAAAGAAAGCAAGATTCATGAAAAAACTTACAAATGAGAGCAACAAATCTCTTGATCTTGAAGAGAATACCCTTAGAGATGTTTTAGAGAGAGAGAGGGAGTGTTTTGAAATGGGAGAGATGAATTAAAAACTTGGAGTTCCGGAATATAAAGTAACCCAGTTCGCGTACCGGTACAAGAAGTCGCGTACCGGTACTCAGTGCAAAAACTGAAAATCCTTCGTTCGGGTTCCGGATTGAAACTTCTGATCCGGATCCGCAATTTAGTTCCGGTACTAAACATGGAGTACCGGTACGTAAGTGAAAAACAGGGATTTTCATGATTCGGGATCCGGATTGGGTTTTTGATCCGGAATTTTGGTTCCGGTACTAAAATTCAAGTATGGGTACACCAGAGCCAGAAAGACAAGAATTTCTTGAAACAAATCCAAATTTTGAAATCTTTTCAAATACCGATTTGTATTCCATCAAGAAATCAATTTAAGTGCTTTAAATAACGAATTCACACAGATGCCATTCAATCCAATTAATTTCACAAAATTAAAAAGATTTACTCCTAAATCATGAAAAAAAAAAAAAGATAAAAAATTATAAACAGTTTTTCATGTTAAATTCATCAAACACAAGTCATCAAAAATAATCTTGAGATCCAAACTCTATCAAGATGTAACGGATTTACAAAGATGACTTACAGAGATTTCCAAATGACATCAATCTTGAATTCTACCCTTTCTTGAAATTGAGGTATATGATCCAAATTTCTTTCATCAGAATAATTTAGAAAAATTTCATAAAAACCAGAAAAAGTATGTAAGCACTTTAGCGCATCAACTTTAAACAAAAGTCATCGTTTCATGCAACAAGAAATAGATTATACCAAATCTATCAAAAATACTCAAAAATGAAACGAAAATTTATGAAAATTAAAACCCTTAAAGTTGAACAACTTCAATCACATCTAACATGATCTTATGCGTAATGCCTTTATCAAATCATCAATTTGGTAAAGAAAATGAAATACCAAGATCAATAGATGTTTGAAATCCCAGATAAGTTAGATAATATATCTAGACAATCTGTTGAAGAGAGTGGCTCTTTGAGCATCTTTCGTTAAAAATCCCACCTTATACCAACCTTGAAATTTGACAGAGTCAAGTATTTCAACATGCATTTCATCATCATTTTTTTCTTTAAAACAAAAATTTGCTTGGCATACATGGGGTATCTTTTTCTTTTCTCCATGTGGTGGTAGTTTTCACACTCCTCATTGGGATGTAACTCTTTCCACATCTTTTGAGCATATTACTTTTCTTTGACTCCCCCTCAATTGGCTATCAATTATTTAATATATAAGGTATTCAACCAAAAATTGATCTCGCATTCATACTCGACTAAATAGTCAAATAAGATAATGACTATACCAAGAGATCATTGAGAGAGAAATTGACTTTGATCACTTAAAAGATGACTTAATTAACATAAATGATCATTGCAACATTGAAATATTATGATGTCAAAAGCATAATAAATTTCTAAATGCGTGAAAAGATGCAATTAAAGTCAATTATGATCAATGCTCAATTAAAAAACTCCTATAATGAAGTATCTTCAAGATTATGATCATGGAGTAAAGTTGATAATTCATATAAAATTAATTTGGAGTGAATAAACGTGAAACCCTTTTTATTCAATGCACTTGTTCGATAAAAACCCTTTTGTTCAAAAACAAAGTATAAAAACAAAGAGCATTGAAACACATGTAATGCAAAGATTAGGAATAATATGAAGGGAAAACCAATCAAAGCATTACATACAGTCATAAGCTAATTAGAACTTAAGACAAGGAAAGATATCACCTTTCCGAATCCAAAATCGCTGGATTTTGGGTTGTCTTGATTCGTTGTGGCCGGGGGTTGTCCGCTTTGACTGTTGATCCACCTTAGGTCTTTGCCTCGCAATAATCCACTTGTATGATCGAAGTTGTGGCTCGGACCTTTGGTGGGTTGAGTGAACTCCATTGACTTGATGTGTCTTTTGATTCCGTTGAGTTCGCTCCGTAGATGAAGTTGCCGAAGGACTCTTCTTTCTCTTTTTCGGGCAATTCTTCACCAAATGTCCTTCAAGTCCACATAAGTGACAAGTTCTTCCTTTCAATTTGATTGTGGAACTTGAAGCCTGCACAGTTTGGTCCTTTTTAAATCCCAAACCAATCTTGCTTGCTTGACCTAATCCGCACATACAATCTAATTTCTTGGAACTGGTTGAAAGCCTTTGTATGTCGGATTTGAGTTCATGAACTTGCTTGGTCAAAGCTTGGTTGGTGACATGAATTTCTTCAAACTGTTTTTCAAGAAAACCAATCTTGTCCATATATAATTTTGCGTTCGTCTCCGATTGGTTTAGCTTTTCTTGGAGGATTTTATTATTATCCAATAACCTTCCTTGTTCCTCCTCGAGATCATGAAGTTTGATCTTTAAAGCTTGATTCTCGTCTTGAACCTCAAGTCGTTGCTTCCTCAACTTCTTGATATGCTTGGCCATCTTCTTTGATTCCGCAAGAAGTTGTTGGTATGCCTCAACGAGTTCTTCTTCGTCCGACTCCCCCTCACTTGATGACTCTCCATCAGATGTTGATGTTTCATGCAAAATCAAAGGAATAGAGTCAGTGACTAAAGATGATAAGCAAAAATTAGAAGAGGGAATTTGAGAGGCATGAAAAGCAACAACTTTTTCTTTTTCCTCTTCACTTGAGGTCGATTCATCGAAACTAGAATCGTCCCAAGTTTTCGCTTGCAAAGCCTTCTTTTTATATAATTTCGGAGAAGGACAATCCGTTGAAATATGGCCGTAGCCTTTGCATCTATAACATCGGATTTCCCATTCGAAATCATCTTTTTCTTTTTCTTTAGAAGGTTTTGCAACGCCTTTGAGTTTAGAGGATTTAGAACCCGATGATCCTTTAGATGGTTTCGTGGATGAAGATCCATCGGTTCGATTCTTCCAAAATTTCCGACGAAATTTCTTTGTGATCCGCGCCAATTGTTCTTCAAAATCGGCAAAAGAGATTTCATCATCGGAACTTGATTCGCTATCTTCTTTCTTTGTTGATTTGAATGCAATACCTGTAAGCTTAGAAGAAGACTTGGAAGAAATTTGATTAGTAGGAAAAGTCATCTCATAAGTTTGCAAAGCACATACTAATTCCTCTACACTCATCTCATCCGGATGACTAACGGTTTCAATTGCGGTAACCTTTGCCCTAAACCGTTCCGGAAGAGTCCGAAGTATCTTTCTTACAATTTTCGACTCCGGGATCTTTTCTCCTAAATTAGCACATGTATTAATTACATCTTGAAGTCTAGTGTAATAATCTGTAAACAATTCATGCTCTTCCATATGAATAGAGTCAAATTGACTTGTAAGCATCTGGAGCTTTTGAATTTTTACAAGATTAGTACCCTCATGTGTAATTTTGAGAATATCCCAAATTTCCTTTGCGGTTTCACACGCAGAAATTCTTGTGAACTCAGTCGAGGAAAGAGAATTATATAAAGCGTTCATACCTTTCCCATTGTAAGAAGATCTTTCGATTTCCTCTTTAGACCATCTAGAGCGAGGTTTTGGGGTAGTAGAATTTCCTACTTCCTCAACCGGATGCACCCAACCGTATTCCACGGTTTGCCAAACACGCTCATCAATTGAGATGAGAAAAGCTCTCATCCGCACTTTCCAATAAGCATAATTGGTCCCATCAAAAAGAGGAGGTCTAAAAATATTACCACTTTCACCCGACATGATAGATAAACCTAAAACCCGCTCCGATACCAATTGTTGGTTTTTAAGGATCCACAAGGATCTAAATAGGTACTATCAAACACCTAGAGGGGGGTGAATAGGTGTAATATTTTAAAAATCAAATCTCAGTGCAAAATAAAAACCAATGCGGAAAATAAAAACAGCACACCGAGATTTACGTGGAAACTCCAATCCAGGAGAAAAACCACGGGACCAACACGCAATAACAATCCACTAAGAAAAGAAGAATAACAAGGTGATTACCGACTCCACGGACTCAAACCCCTCCTTCAAGTTCTTCGGATCTTGCGCTCCACCGATTGCACGTCCACTGCACACGTTCGAATCCACGAACGCCACTCGAATCCACGAGCACATTTCGAATCCACGAAATGCCTTCAACACACCGAATCCACGGTGCTACGTCGAATCCATGACGCAAACTCAGCCGATAAAGAAATATAGGCTTCGATGGTGATCCTTTGCTTAGATTATCATTGAAGAACCGTAGAAATAATTTCTAAGCAAAGTCTAGATCAATTCGATACAAGATAGATCTTGGAAGAACCGTCGAATTGACCTAAAAGAGGCTAAAAAGAAGAACGATAAAAACCTAGCCTCTAGGGTTGCTCTTGAGTGTTTTCGGTATCGGTCATTTTTGTCGAGAAACCCTAAGTATCTATTTATAGCCCTTGGAAACGAATTAGAGTCGGTTTAGGAAACTTTTCCCGAGGCAACATTGTGTACCGGTACCAAATATTGTGTTCCGGTACTCAATGGTGCAAAACACAGATTTTTCTATTGTGTTCCGGTACGTGAGTCTGTGTTCCGGTACGCAATACAAATTTCAGAAAATTCTGTGTGGGGTTTGAGGAACTTCAAGTGTGGTTCCGGTACTCAATGTAAAAACTAATTTTTCCAAGATAAACTTTATCCAAAACAGACCAAGTACCGGAATCCAAACTTAAAACAAGTTGTAAGTTAAAACCAAGTTCCTAAAACCAAGTCTAAACCGGTTTTCATTAATTTTCTGTTTCCAATGATTATAAATGAACTTTAATCACCATGATCTATATTTAATCATACCTGGGAGTTGACTTGGGCTCATGTTGAATCTTCAATGAGTCTTCGAAGGCTGATTTGACAATTTGATCCCTTTAAGACTCCGACTCAACTCACTGACTTGACTCACGAAATATGCCAACACCAAAATGTCGTAACAATGGTGGGTACCACTTGGGGATATTTTTGGACATGCATAGGTGGATAGTTATTTGTGGACGAGTAGCGGTTTATATGTTTAATATTTGCTATTCATGTGGGAACGGTTATAGGACTTGGGATATCATGCTATATTGAATGCCAGGAACTGTTATCATGCTAAAACATAAGTCAGAAAATGATATCTATATTTTTTCTATCTTCCTGGGAATTTTGCATGCTTGTATGGACATCTAGTTAGGCCATTTCTTATCGCTACACTATCATGTTGGAACTTGACTTAGGAGAAACCATGCTTGCTTCTTTTCTCCTTACTCTTTAGTCAGGTGGTTCTTGTTGCTCGGGTTTGAGCAGGGGTTCGGGGTAGTGTAGCCGGGACCTTGTGGTCGGGGACAGGTGGTACTTGATTATGGGTTGAGGGGTACTGCGGCTATCGCGGATAGTAGGCGGTTGACCGATATTGATTATTTTACCCGATTGTGGATTGGGGGTTATTGCGGCGACCACGGATATTGGGCGGTTGACCGGATGTCGGTTGCTGGACATGGTCGTGGATTGAGGGATATTGCGGAAACGGCAGATATTGGGCGGTTGACCGTATGTGTTGTTATGCATCAGATTGGGGATCGGGGTTTTCTTCAGTGGAGGGAGTTGCTCCACTTAGGCACTGTAGTGATCCAATCCTGCTTTTACGATACTTGTGACATGGTTACTTTCCTCGTGTGGGTAGCTCCCCTCGAGTTCCCCTCCGGAGCATGGGGGTCAGACAGGCAATGAGTTTTTGCTATCACATCGGCGCGGCTTACTTCCCCGATGCTGAGGGCGGCAGCAGGAGTTTTGCTATCACATCGGCGCGGCTTACTTGCCCAATGATGAGGGCGGCATAGATGGGTTTATTTGGGTTGGTTGGTAAATGATGCATATGGTTATTCTATTTTCGGGATTGCATTTAGAGGCATTGTAGTGGTAGTTTCTTTTCTTCAGCAGTCTCTATTACTTACCACTCTTCTTTCCCTTTTGCCTCTGGTAGACCTAGTGGGTGCGTCGGAGTTTGAGGATTTACCCACTAGGGGAGGCTACTGGTTTACTAGTAGTTCTCATCCCCATTCTTCTTTCCTCTTTTTCTTCTCCTTTGTTTTACAGTGTCTTCTGCGGGTGCTGCTAGGCTTTCCGCGGCGGGTCGGAGAGAGAGGGCGGCTGAGTAGATAGATCTCGGGGCAGGATGAGCGTGCTAGCTGGACGGTTGGTGTACCCATTTTCCTCAGACGGTTGTACTTTACTTTTGGGTCTGGCTTTAGCCAGCTGTTTGTATTTTTTTTGGTCAGCTGGGAGAGACAGATGTATTATTTTTACAGATGTACTGTATTTTATTTCCAACTTCAGTCTGAGATGTATTAGTTTTTAGTTCAGCTCTGTCTTTTGCTCTTTATTATTATCTCTTATATCTGAGCAGGTTACTGGCGCCTCGTGTACGCGGGAAACTCCGTGTGCTCGGCGAATCTGTAGACGGGCCAGGGTTCTGGTTTACACCCGGGGCGTGACAGATTAGGTGGTATCAGAGCTTAGGGATAGGTCAGTTGGGACTTAGGAAACCCTAGGCTTTTGGCGGTCCCTAGGATGTTAGGGCGTGAGAGACGCGACATTTTACGAAAGTCGGTGATTTATTTATTTGACTCTTCCTGTGAGTGAAGAGGGATCGACATATCCTATTTCTGTGGGACAGTTATGTTGGCTGCAGACAACATATAGTTATAGAAATAGGGGGATGTCTTTGACTTTCGCTAGATTGGGTCGAGTGTTTGGGGTGTGCTGATTTGCGGTTTTGTCGTGGCGAGCGGTGTCTCCCCGATGCTGGGCCCTGACCCGTGTGCACCTTGGTGCAGCAGTTGGGTCTGAGCTGGTTGTTTCGGGCCGGATACCCAGATTGGAGTCTGAGAGCTCCGAACCCGAAGGGTAGGAGTGTTGGAGGCAGATCAGCGGCGGTGTGGGTTGTTGAGCGCAGTGACACAGTTGTCGGAGCAGTGACATAGTTGTCAGAGCAGCGCAGTGACACAGTTGTCGGAGCAGCGTAGTGACACAATTGTCGGAGCAGTGTAGTGACACAGTTGTCGGAGCAGCGCAGTGGCACAGTTGTCGAAGCAGTGACACAGTTGTCGGAGCAGCGTAGTGACACAGTTGTCGGAGTAGCGAGTAGCCCCCTCCGTGCCGATGTTTAGTGCTGGGGCACCGAGGCAGGGTGGACAGTTGACAGCGGGTAAGCTGTGGGATTGCATCGATCAAGTGAGCCAGCTTTGGCGGATGAGTCACCCCGATTTGTGGGTTTGAGTAGGGAACCTTTGGAGGCAGGGTCGTGTTCGGTGGGGATGGAGAGAGTACTTGAAAGCCTCTTTGTGTCAAGAGTTAACGCAGTTGCTGAACTGCGCGCTCCATGTGTAGAGGGACGAGGCACATAGGATATGTGTGTCTGAGAGTGGATTGCGCCAGGATACCTTTTAGCTCGTTGGGTCCCTCCATTGCGGATTTAGGACGCCTCATTGGAGTAGGCGCCAGGTATGGAGCGTAGCATTGTAGTTCCTTTGGATTGGGATCTGCCGCCGGAGGCGAGTTCTGATTGAGGCGCTTGGCGCCGGGTGATGGAGGACAGATAAGTCGGAAGAGGCATTCCCGATTTCTTTCTCCAGGATAGTGGACTTCGGAGACGCCACAGGTCACGCGGACCCCGATGGCAGCATCAGCATCAATATTGGCAGCAGCAGTGGCATGGATATGTTACCTGAGGAGGGCCACTTTTGTCACCCGGGGTGAGCAGAGGCAAAGGTCGCGCTCCCTTTGTGTGGTTAGATGTGATTTTGCAGGCAGACTGAGCGACGACCACCTGCATCGAGCGGATGAGCCCGTGCCGCCCGGTTGTAGGGCGCCACGACAGAGGATTTGGTTATCGCAGGTATGATTATATTTCAGCAGCATGAGTTAGGGGTAGGATGGATACTACGTGCACGGGAGGTTCAGATTCCCGATCACACCTTGCACGTGGAGGGATGTTGTTGGTCCTGCCCGGTGCAGTTGGAGTCCTGGATTGTGCCGGTAGACCTGATGGTCTTGACTCAGCTGCGGGACTTGGATTGTGGTACTTAGGATGGTTTGGCTGGCTCGGTTTCTTTTCCACTCTTTTCACGACGGTTGATGGTGCCGCGAGGACGGTTTTCTTGGGAGCCAGGCCAGGAGGGGTTGTTGTACCACGGGACGCCTGAGGGCTTTCTTCGCCTCTATGGGTTGGACTTCGCGGGCGAGGCAGATGATTCGCAGTGGATGCGTAGCCTTTTTGGTTGGTGTGGTTGAGGGACCTACGGCGGCGCCGGGACTCGGGGATACCCCCTTTGGTTGCGAGTTCCCGGATGTTCTCCTATCGGAGTTGTCTAGCATGCCACCAGTTTGGGAGTTGAGGACACAACTCCAGGATTCGATGGATGGGGAATTGCTTCTACATCCCCATGGTTTAAGGATTAGAGATCAGAGTCTGCGTGATCAGTTGGGGGACTTTTATTGGATGCCTCGGGGGTACGGAGGTACTCGGATCGAGCTTTTGTGCCGATGGACATGTGGTTGGATTACCGGGGGCCCTGGGAGGTGCGGATGCTTTTGCCGATGCAGACTACTTGGTAGCTCGAGCGGTTAGCTCAACTATACTTGGATGAGGTGGTGCGGTTACCTGGAGTGCCCGCCTCTATTTTGTATCTGTTAGAGACCCGAGATTTGCTTCGAGTTTCTGGAGGAGTTTATCGATAGCCTTGGGAGCTTGAGTCGTGGATGATTGGACGCCTACCCCCCCCCCCCCCTACCTGTTCGAGATTCCGGCTTGAGGGATGACATCTGTTTCGAGAATGAAACTTTTCTTAGTGGGGGAGGATGTAGTGACCCAGACTTTGGTGTGGCTTTTCCCCTGGGATTCGTGGTGTGAGACACCTATTATTGGTCTGTTGGGCTCGTAACACGTCAAATGGACGTGTTAGATGGACTCAGTGAGGTTTTGGATCAAGCCTGTTTTTCGGCGGGTTTTTGTCGAATTTTGGGAGTGGTTTCAGACTGATCGGAGGCCGTATTTAGATTCAGCGCGGAAAAACGCTTGAAAACGGCTATTTATTTGTATTTTTCTGAGTCCGGACGCCCAAAAACGGACACCCGGAAGTTTTCTGTGTAAAATGGTGCACGGGGGGAGCCGTGGACCGGCGGGGACACATGGCGACCTCTCATTGGCCGGCGCACGCTGTCAGGTCCACGGGAGAGTGGCGCTGGTGCATGGTTGACCGGCAGGGACATGTGGCAGCTCCGCATTGGTTCGGTGCAGTGGGCGCGGCGCACGCGAGGGTGCGCGGGCAGGCCGGGCAGGTGCGCGGGCAGGCGTGGGGTGTACGGGCTGGTGGTGTGCCACGTGGCGGTTTCCCATTGGCGGTGCTTGGGGCACGTGGCGGCTTCTGATTCGGTGGGTGCACGGAGTGTGTGCACCGGGTGCAGCAGACCCGAGGGCCGACGCGTGGCGCGCGGGGATTGGGCGCGGCACTGTGCACGTGCGGGCGAGCGGCTGCGGCCGTACGCACGCGGGTGCAGGCGTGCCGGCCGGCATGTCGGGCGGGGCAGCGCACGCGGCGCCACGTGGCGCAGCGGGAGCGGCCGGGGTCGCTGTCCGCTGTTTGGTGGTGACGTGGCGGCCTGTGGAGGATTCAGGCGATCGTTGTGGGCCTCCCCTGGGCCGCGCTTTCGGGCCCGAATCTTTCGGGCGCCCGAAAGTGGGGACCTAGGGGTCATTTTTCCCAATTGTTTGGCTGGGCATATTTAAACCCTCCTCTCTCTCTCTCTCTCTCTCTTTTTCTGCTCTTTCCGAGTTCTAGAGAGAGATTGAGAGGGAGAGCTCTTTAGGAGAGTTGTTCCCCTTGATGTTTTCGATCTCGTGGTGGATCCCCTGGAATTTTGGAGGCTTGGCAGCGGCGATCTTGGTTTTACAGTGTGCCTCGACGTTTCCCTTTTTCGGCCCATTTCCGTCGTAGTTCAGTCAGAAATTTCCTGTTCGCAAACTAGGTGGAATTTTTGGACGATTTCTGCGATAGCGCGTTCCTAAGAGGTAAGGCTTCGATTTTTCTGTTGACCGCTTTGCTCCGTTTCGAACTTTTGTCATGGTTCCTGAGGCACCTTTTGACCCTATTTTCTGTGATGGATTTTTGGACAGCATGGGCTTGTTCGATTTTTATCTCGGTCTACGAGCATCGGATCAAGGTGTATAAATACTCGTTTTGGATCTACTCGTCGCAAGGAACGCAACCGTGATTTTTTTTGGATTTTTTGGAGCACTGCACAGAGGTGAAAATCCCTCTTTTTTTGTGCAGTTTGGAAAAACAGCAAATGCTGTGTTTTGGGTATATTCACACCGGGTGCGATGTTTTGTGCAGTAGTGCACTATTTTCGGCGGGTTGCGGAGTTAGAGGACTGTGGACAGCGAGGGGCCTTTTGGTTGTGGATTGCGCATTTCGAGGTGGGTGGTTGCTATATCCCTCTATTTCTGACATACTCTCTAGGAATATTAGAGAGATCCTTTTTTGGACTTATTGATTGATCAACACTCGTGGTTGGGATTATGCATGTGGGTTTGGACATGTGGATTGCTATGTTAGCACATAACCTTGCATGTGGATTTGATTATAATATTGAGGCCATGTAATTTACCTGGATGGTGGGTACCACTTGGGGATATTTTTGGACATGCATAGGTGGATAGTTATTTGTGGACGAGTAGCGGTTTATATGTTTAATATTTGCTATTCATGTGGGAACGGTTATAGGACTTGGGATATCATGCTATATTGAATGCCAGGAACTGTTATCATGCTAAAACATATGTCAGAAAATGATATTTGTATTCTTTCTATTTTCCCGGGACTTTTGCATGCTTGTATGGACATCTAGTTAGGCCATTTCTTATCGCTACACTATCATGTTGGAACTTGACTTAGGATAAACCATGCTTGCTTCTTTTCTCCTTATTCTTTAGTCAGGTGGTTCTTGTTGCTCGGGTTTGAGCAGGGGTTCGGGGTAGTGTAGCCGGGACCTTGTGGTCGGGGACAGGTAGTACTTGATTATTGGTTGAGGGGTACTGCTGTCACGCCCCGGGTGTAAACCAGAACCCGGGCCCGTCTACAGATCCGCCGTGCACACGGTATTTCCCGCGTACACGAAGCGCCAGTAACCTGCTCAGATATAAGAGATAATAATAAAGAGCATAAAACAGAGTTGAACTAAAAACTAATACATCTCAGACTGAAGCTGGAAATAAAATACAGTACATCTGTAAAAATAATACATCTGTCACTCCCAGCTCACCCGGAAAAGATACAAACAGCTGGCTAAAGCCAGACCCAAAAGTAAAATACAACCGTCTGAGGAAAAAGGGTACACTAACAGTCCAGCTAACTCGCTCATCCTGCTTCTAAATCTATCTACTCAGCCGTCATCTCTCCTCGACCCGCCGCTGAAAACCCAGCAGCACCCGCAGAAGACACTACAAAACAAGGGAGAAGAAAAAGGGGAAAAGAAACATGGGGGGAGAGAACTTGTCACGTCCCGGGTGTAAATGTCACGCCCCGGGGTGTAACCCAGACCCCGGGTCCGTCTACAGATCCGCCGTGCACACGGAACTTCCCGCGTACACGAAGCGCTGGTAACCTGCTCAGATATTAAATGTACAATAAAAGAGCATAATACAGAGCTGAAATAGAAGAACCACATAGTATCTCAGACTGGAATTATAAATAAAGCTGTAAGGTGTACAATAATCTCCCAGCTCGCCAAAATAATACAACCAGCTGGCTAACGACAGACCCCAAAATAAAAGGAGAATACCACAGTCTGAGTGAAGGGTACAGCATCTATCTACAGCTCTCAGTCTCCCAGGAGATCTATCTATTCAGCGATCCCCTTACCTCGATCAGCTGCCGATGGCCTAGCAGCTCCCGCAGACGACTCTGCAAAATAAAGGAGAAGAAGGAAACAGAAAATAACAATGGGGGTGAGATCTACCAGATAAACCAGTAGCCTCCCCTAGTGGGTAAAACCTCAACTCTGACGCACCCACTAGGACTACTAGAGGCAAAAGGGAAAAGGGGAAGTGGTAGATACAAAAGATGCTGAAACAGAAAAACTACCACTACTATGCTGTCAAAACTGTATGCATGCATCAGAAATAGTATCTGTCCAAATAAACCCAATCTAGCCACCAGTAACAACTGGTACTGTCTGCTCAGCGGAATCTGCACACACGGCTCCAAACCGCGGGATCGGCTCACACGGCTCGCATCCCAACATAAGTATCAGACCGGCACACACGGCTGGTGTTGGGTTATAAGTAATTGGATCTAAATAGGGGAAAAAACACCTAGAGGGGGGTGAATAGGTGTAAACAATAAACACTCAAAAATCGTTGCGCTATAAAACCCAATGCGGAAAAATAAATGAACACGCAAGATTTTTACGTGGAAAAACTCCAAACCGGAGTAAAAAACCACGGGACCGATAACACGGCGAAATCCACTAGAATTGAAACACGTACAAGGTGATATAACGTACTCACAGACGACTCAACCTCTTACCATACGCTCCTAGTAGATCTTCTCCGCTCGCTCCACGACGCTTCTCGAATCCACGATCCACGCCCAACGCTGAGTCCACAGCGTCCAACGTCGAGTCCACGACGTCCGACCGAATCCACGGTCTTCACCCAATACTACGCTTCGAATCCACGAACGTAGTTGCACCTTGAATCCACAAGGCCACGCGAGTCCACGCGCCGATTTAGGGTAAATCGTTGTTTGTTTTGGGTGGTGATGATCCGCCGAATACTTAGATTAGAAATAGATCGGAAATACCATCTAAGTATTCATTGATTTGATTCTACTCAAAATGTGAGTATGGAAAACCTAGAATCAAATCAATCAATATAGATGAAGAAACATAGAATAAATCTATTGATTTCCTTTCTTCTCTATATGTGGATTTTTTCTTTTCGGCTATCTTTTTCTATTTGTGCCGATCAATGTGGATGCCCTAGAAAATGAATACAGGGCCTATTTATAGGTTAGAAACCATTGGAAGAAGATAGGGATCAAAAACTGCCTTTTCTGGAGATTTTACGACGGCGATCCGGATTGGAATTGGACGATCCGGATCGCAGAAGCAAGAAAGACGATTTCCAGAAAAATGCCAGTTCGGGATCCGGATCGAAGTCCCCGATCCGGATCGTTCATACAGTTTCACCAAACATCACGTTCGGGATCCGGATTGCAATTCCTGATCCGGATCGTGCAAGTGAAAAGGCAAAACCAGTGTTCGGGATCCGGATCATGAAATGCTGCGATCCGGATTGAAACAGTGTATGAACAAACACCCTTCGGGATCCGGATTGCCGAGCACGATCCGGATCCTGAACATGTCCCATGTCCAGTTTTTGATGATTATGCAATAAAACTTTCTTCCAGGTGTTTCTACACTACAAGAAGTATTCGGATCACCAAAAATCTTTAGTTAAACATACCTGATCCTTTTGAATTCTTCTTTCTTGAGATTGAGGTATATGATCCAAAGTTCTTTCATCTTCAATCTTCAAGACTTAATACTTTCACGAAATACGCCAACTCAAATTCCGTAACAATCTCCCCCTTTGGCGGTTTCGTGACAAAACACAAATCCACAAAAGAAAATTCAAAAAGATATTTTTGTTGCTATCACCATACAACAAAAATTTACAATGGAGATCCAGAAAATTAAAATACATGAGATAAACTCCTAAAACAGACTCTAGACTTAGACATCTGTACTCTCTGCACACATAAAGCATTCTTGACAAACAAAAGCGTTAGATCCTTCAAGAATTAAAACATACAAAACCAAGTACAGAGATAGAGTTTATTCTCATCATGACATTTGAAGAATTCAGATATGTAAGAGAATCATAGTTAAAAACCAACATATCTTCTAGGCATTCAAGAACCAAATGTCACAAACTGTTAGTCCAACATCAACTTGTTAGTCATATTACATGCCCAAATAGTTAGTCGAATAGTTAGTAGGGACATGCAACCAATCAACAAAAGAAAAACCAAACCAAAGTTGAAGTTGAGATCATACTTACCTTGATATTCACAATGTTGTTCATACATTTTCGTCATTTGTTCAAGTTGCATTGTCCAAGTTCTCTCTTAAACTCTCTCCCCCTTTTTGTCACAAATAAAGCCAAAAACGTAGCAAAAGCTACAAAATATAAGGAGAGTTAAAAAGTTCTATTAATATGCACAATCTGAGAACTAAACTACAAGTTAGAACAAAAACTAAGTCCTAAAAATCGAAACTAAATGTTAAGAACCGAAGAACTGAGAACTGCAAGAGAGTAAGGTCATAGAAAAAGTGAACAGAAGGTGCTGTTTAGTCTGAAGAGTCTGAACTGGTACAGCTCAGCTTGTTCAAAATTCCTTTAAGCATTTTTGAAAAATTGGAATACTTTTTCTTGATCTTCTTGTGCTGAGAAGAAATTTGCTGAAGTTCTTTCGAGATTCTTTCTTGTTTAGCAGAGATTCTTTGTTGTTCCTGGCGAACTGATTCCAATATATCTGTGTCCGTAGTGCGTGTCTTCGAGTGTGATGGATGTTGTATAGAAGCAGATGGTGCATCCAGTCCCTGAACCCATGGAGATTCAGTTTGTAGAACCCCAGAAAGTGAGCGTGCTCTGGTAAGGGGCCCACTACGCTGACTTTCACTTCTTTGGACATTCTTCCGTCTTGTATATTGCTTAGTTGTTGAGGCAGACTTCATAAGCCTTTTTCCTTTGACAAATTTCCTGTTCTCCTCATCAATTTTTCGTTGAACATCTTTGAAAAATTCATCCCATTCCTCCTCATCATAGTCTGAGCTGTCCTCCCCAGCTTCTTTAGTCTTTTCTTGAGTGGAATCATCCTGTTCCTTTTTAACAGATGTACTCGTGTGCATCATAGTGATCAACAAAAGAAGGAACCACGAGAATCCCATTGAACACAGTGCGTTAAGAAGTTGAAGTCCTGTGAAGAGCACCTCAAGAACACATGAAAAATCGTTAATTTTGAAAAATTTGAAAAATTGTACCCAAACAATCATAATCATGTAGAGAAGCTAAGAATCAAATTAGTTTTGCAAAAAGAATTTAAAACAAGATCAATCACATGATTTACAAAAATTCCTCTTTTATGCCCTAAAACCAAATTTTTAGAAATCGAAGCCTAAAAACTCGTTAATCAGGTAAAAACCCAGCATAAAAGCAAAACTAATCGACCCAGAGTCCTTATTTCAAAAGAAATTTGATCAAAAACCATTCACAAACGAAAAAGATCCATGATTTCTACTCACGTTTGATGAAAAAATATAAAAACTGTGAAAAACCGAGATTTGATCAACAAAACTTACTTGTAATTGAAGAACTTTGAGTTTGGAAGCTCCAAGATGCAAGAAATCTAGAGAGAGAAGCTCTAGAGACTTGAGAACAAAAGATTAGGGTAAAAGAAATCAAATCCTCTTTGTTCTTATAAAAACCCTAGCCGTGATCCGGATCGAATCGAGAATGTGATCCGGATCGGCTACCCGCAGGAAGAATCCTGCGTTCGGGATCCGGATCACTTACTCCGATCCGGATCGGCTTCAACTTTTTCTCCAGAAAATTTTGGAAAAATTCCATAAAATCCAGAAAAAGTATGTAAGCACTTTAGCATATCAACTTTAAACAAAAATCATCGTTTCATACAACAAGAAATAGATTATGCAAAATCTACCAAAAATACTCAAAAATGAAACGAAAATTTACGAAAATTAAAACACTTAAAGTTGAACAACTTCAATCACATCTATCCTGATCTTATGTGTAATGCCTTTATCAAATCATCAATTTTGGTAAAGAAAATGAAATACCAAGATCAATAGATGTTTGAAATCCCAGATAAGTTAGATAATATATCTAGACAATCTGTTGAAGGAGTGGCTCTTTGAGCATCTTTTATCAAAAATCCCACCTTATACCAACCATGAAATACGACTGAGTCAAGTATTTCAATATGCATTTCATCAATATTTTTAAAACAAAAATTTGCTTTGCATTCATGGAGTATCTTTTTCTTCCTTTCATTTTCTCCATGTGGTGGTAGTTTTCACACTCCTCATTGGGATGTAACTCTTTCCACATCTTTTGAGCATTTTTACATTTCATTGACTCCCCCTCAATTGGCTATCAATTATTTAATATATAAGGTATTCAACCAAAAATTGATCTCGCATTCATACTCGACTAAGCAATCAAATATGATAATGACTAAACCAAGAGATCATTGAGAGAGAAATTGACTTTGATCACTTAAAAGATGGTTTAATGAACGTAAATGATCATTGCAACATTGAAATATTATGATATCAAAAGCATAATAAATTTCTAAATGCACAAAAGGATGCAATTAAAGTCAATTATGGTTTATGCTCAATTAATGTACTATGTATAAAAACATAGATAGAGAACAAAACAAAAACAAAAACAAAACCTAACCTAAGCAAAGGTTTCAAAAAGAGATTATTTCAAGGAAAGCATGCCAATTGCTTTACGCAAGTGAATAAAACGTTTTTGATCCAAAGGTTTTGTTAAGATATCAGCTAATTGATCCTCAGTTGAAATGTATGACAATTGAAGAATATTTGATTCAACTAGCTCTCTAAGAAAATGATATCTAAGTTCAATATGTTTTGTTCTAGAGTGCAACACAGGGTTTTTTGAAATGTTAATAGCACTAGTGTTGTCACATAAAATGGTTACCGAAGTTGCTGAAATCCGGAAATCGCTCAACACGCTTTTCATCCAAATCAATTGGGTTGAACAACTTCCTGCAGAAATGTACTCCGCTTCGGCAGTCGAGAGTGCTATGCAATTCTGCTTTTTACTGTGCCATGCAACAAGGCAGTGGCCAAGATAGAAGCATGCACCACTCGTGCTTTTCCGGTCATCCACTGATCCAGCCCAATCGGCATCTGAGTATCCAACTGTGGTGACCCGGATCTTTGCAGGGCTTCTACAGTGTCACCAGCAGCTTCTGGAGCCCTATGGGGCATCTCGGCGGTGTTCGTGCGCCAATTTGGACACAAGTGCTGAACTCGGGGCTTTAAATGGATCACGTGGGTAACCGGGAGACCCCGTCGGATGTTTAGTGGTGTTTCCGTGTAGTACCCTGAACCCCCATGCTGCTTTTTCCCGTGAATCCACTTTTTAAACACCTGTTGATGGTGTATCTGGCCCATTGTGCATCAAAGGGATGCCACAGATGGACCCTGCGAGCTTTGGTTAGCTGTTTTGGCCTTCGGCTGCTTTTGCCGAATTTTAGAAAAGGATTTAGGCCAAACGGAGGATGGATTTGGATTCAGCGCGGAAAAATGCTTGAGAATGGCTTTTTGTTTGCCCAATTCTGAGTCCGGATGTCCAAAAGCGGACTCCCGAAAGTTTTGGCAGTTTTTGGCGCTTGCGGGAGCCTCCGGCAAATTTTGGAAGCGGAATTTGGCAAAACGGACCTCGTTTTTGGAATCAGCGCGCGAAAACGGTCAAGAGGGGCTATTTACTTGCTGATTTTGAGCTTGCGGGTACTGTTCACGCCGGAACAGTGTCGCCGGCGATCGCCGGCGGCGGCCGGCGGCGGCGGGCAGCGCCGGCGGGGGCGGCGCGGCCTCGGGCAGGCGGAAGGCGGCGGCACGCGGCGCGGGCAGGGCGCGGGCAGGCGCGCGGTCCACCGCGGAGGTCGTGCACCGGGGGCGGGCCACGTGGCGCTTTCCGGTTGGCCGGTGCAGCAGGCGCGGTCCACTGAATTTGGGCCCGGGTGCACGGTGAACCGGGTGGACACGTGGCGTTTGTTGGTTGGTCCGGTGTTGTGCTCCCGGTCCACGCAAGCGGTGGAGTGGTTTGACCGGGGCAGGTGGCCGTACGGCGGGGCAGGTGACCGTACGCCCGGGTCAGCCGGCGACGTGCGCGGTGCACGCCGTGGCGTGCGCGGTGCACGGCCTGCCGGGGCCACGTGGCAAACCACCGTTGGTTGGCGCAGGTGCTCCGGGTGCAGCGGGGTCCGGGAGTGTTGTGGACTGGACTGTGCGGTGGACCGGGCCGCACTGTGCGCGCCCGGAAATCCTGGGCCGGCCCGTTACTGTAGCCGCCCGAAAATTTTCGGGCGCCCGATAGTGGGGACACAGAGGGAATTATTTCAAAAGATTTTTCTACCTATATAAAGTCCCCAGCCCGAGCCTCCTTCTTTCTTCTTTTTCTCCCAGCCTGTGCAAGATCTCTCCGAGCTCCCTTAATCAAAGTTTTTCATCTCTAAGTGCTTGATCTCCCTGCCAAGTTTCAAGAGTTTTGGAGGCACGAATCCCGAGGTTCCCCATTTTATGGTGCGGCGCGACGTTGCTTCCTAGTGTTCTTCTTCGGCGCAGCGATCGTATTTTTGCTCCCCTGGGCTACCCCGACATCATTTTCTTGTGATTCTTGCACCAGTAGACTCCTAAGAGGTAGGACTTCATCTTTCGTTTTGGTCGCGCTTTCCCGTTTCGAGGTTTTGGCACGGATCCCGAGGCAAACAGTGACCCCTTTTTCTGCGTGGATTTTCTTGACAGCAGCGGAGTATTTCGGCCATATCTTTGCGCACGAGCATCTGACGGAAACGAGCTTATACAACTTTTTCATCTACGGATCGCAAGGAACGCGCTCGTATTTTTAGTGGATTTTTGTGAATTTTATTTCGAGGTGAGAATTACTGTTTTCTCAGTGAACAGTAATCTGTCCTTAATACAGATTTTAGTTTGAGTGTGCCCCCTTGCCGAATTTTTATCTTGATGTACAGAACTCGGATTTGGGCGTGCAAGGTACCGTTGCGAAGCTATCGACGCGAGGATCGCCGTGATATTTTTATTAGAATTTTCTGGGCAATTTCTGCAGGTGATAATTTAGCAGTTCAGAATTCGAGGTTGTATGTGATAATTAGTGCTATAATTGGGAGCCTAAGTGTAATTAGTGAGCTTTGTACTGTACCAGGGTTTTTTCGGGTGTGCTGAAATTGTGGAAGCAAGGATTTGGAGTTTTGGTATTTTCTAACTGTACGGACTTGGACAGTTGCACTTCAGGTGGGTGCCTTATTCTCGGAACCGGTGAACGGTTCTCTAATTGTTATATATTAACATTGCATGCAAGTGTATGGTACAATGGCGGGGATTGATCGGTAAGTTTAACAATGAGGGTTTTATGAAAATTGCAAGTGAATCGTTCATAGTATGACAATGGTATTAATCAAATATTCATGTTGATGATTAGTGGAAGCTTACCTAAGGCAAGGATACCATAGAGGATTAATTATCATGCCATATTAGCACATAACCTTTTATGAGGCTGGTTTATGCATTGGGATAGGATTATGTAGTTATGTGCAGGTTCTACTCTGAGGAGCCATTATGGATTGAGGATTATGTACAGGTATGGTCATTGATAATTTTGGCATGAGGTTTATTTTTTCTTTATTTTGCTTTGAGGACAAAAGCATGCTTGTATGGACATATAGCTAGGCCACCTTTTACTGCTACACTTTCATGTTGGGATATGACTTAGGAGAAACCATGTTTGTTCTTCTCCTTTTCTTTCTAGATACTAGATTCGCGTTGCTCGGGTTCGAGCAGGGATTTGTGATAGTGTAGCTGGGGTCTCAGTGTCGGGGACAGGTTGTGCCGGATTGTGATAGGTTGTGGTTCATGGGATATTGCGGCAGCCGCGGACATTGGGCGGTTGACCGGAGATTGTTTATGCATCAGATTGGGTATCAGGCTTCTCTAGTGGTTGGAGTTTTCCACTTATTGTTTCCAGTTATTTCAGTTGGGGATCGGGTTTCCCTTTTTGTGGAGGGTTTTTCCCACTTGATCTTGGTCTTGATCCAGTCCTGCTATACAGTGATACTTGATACAGTGATATTTGATGCAGTGATGCGTGATACAGTGATACTTTACTCGTGTGGGTCGCTCCCCTCGAGTGCCACTCCGGAGTAGGCTTTCCACGGTGCAGAGCGCCGGGCACCATGCTGGGTTCTTGAGTTCGACAGCAGAGCAGGCAGTACCAGTGTTTACTGGTGACATCAGATTGGGTTTATTACAGATATTTACTTTATTGTTGCACTCGTGTCAGGGGGACTGAGTGGAGTCTAGCGGCTATGCATAGACCAGTGCTAGTGTTGTCGGGAACCGTTTGGGGATTGACGGTGGTCCCGTGGTCGATGTGAGTTCGTTGACCATTGCGCGAGAGGTTGTTCATCTGGAGTCTATCCGTTCTGAGAGAGAGGGCATGGATTTTGACTATGGCCTGCATGAGCCACTACTCGATAGCGAGTTAGTCCGTTTGGACGCCCTACGTAATTCCTGCCCGTCAGCGGGAGGTGGTTGTAGGTGGGCGCAGGTTTGACTGGACCCCATGTGGCAGTCAGCTCGATTGGGTCGATTGAGTACCTCGTGTGCGAGTGTTGCATATCTTTATCAGTGTTTTCCCCATTTGAGCATCGTTGATAGAGGCATGGTAGCTGCAGAGTGTTTCCCGCTTCTCCTTTCAGTTTTACTGCTTTAGTTATCTTTTGCCTCTAGTAGTCTTGGTGGGCAGATCGTCGGGCCTAGTGGCGATACCCACTGAGAACTCCCTTTTTGCGTAGTTCTCACGCCCGTCGGGGGTTTTTCCCCTTTTTGTCCTTTCTCTCCTTTGTTTTGCAGAGTCTTGGCGGGTGTTGCCGTTCTGTGGTTGCTGTTCGTGGTGAGGGAGTAGCGAGCTAAATCCAGACCCATCTTTGGAGAGTAGCGGTACCCCCCTTTTGAGGAGATCTTCAGTTTAGTCGGTAGATTGGTTTTTATTTTCCCTTTTGAGAGACTGATGTAGTGAGGATATGATGTATTGAGAGCTTGTACACTGATATTGTATTGAGATATCTCCCTGTTGAGTTATGAGTTTTGTACTCGAGGTTATTGTATGATTTCTTTTAGTGGGAGATGGACCTTGTTGTTTTATCTTCAGTTGTACAGTGGTTGATTTTATTTCTATAGCAGTTTTATCTTTTAGCTCTGATATCTGTTTAGCTGTAGCTCTTTTTGCAGGTAGGACGCTTCGCCTATGCGGGTTTGGCATAGGTGGCGGATCTATTGGCGAACCCGGGTCGCAGTTTCGACCCCGGGGCGTGACACCAACAATATCCAAACTTGTTCCAATAGGATACCAAATTCCGAAACTGATTGTACCTTTGATATATCGGATGATCCGCTTCACCGCTTTCAGGTAAACCTCCTTCGGTGCTGATTGATATCTCGCGCAAATCCCAACACTGAAGGATATATCCGGGCGACTAGCCGTGAGATATAGTAGACTTCCAATCATACTGCGATACAGTTTCTCGTCTACATTCTCACTATGTGATTCACTTCCAAGTCCCTTATGGCTAGTTCCCATTGGAGTTGGAAAATCCTTAGAATTTTCTAGATCAAACTTTTTGACCAACTCCATTGCATACTTGGATTGACACAAGTGAATTCCTTCATCGTTTTGTTTAACTTGTAATCCAAGAAAATAAGTTAATTCGCCCATCATGGACATCTCAAATTCGCTTTCCATGGTATCCGCGAATTTGGAAGCATCATTATCTCTTGTTGCGCCAAAAACAATGTCATCGACATAGATTTGAGCAACTATGAAATTGTTTTGATAATGCTTCACAAAGAGAGTCCTGTCAGCTCCCCCTCGAGTGTAGCCCTTTTCCAAAAGGTGCTTTGTCAACCTTTCGTACCATGCTCGCGGTGCTTGTTTCAGACCGTAAAGAGCCTTTTTCAGACGAAAAACATGGTTAGGTAGTTTATGATCCACAAAACCTTTCGGTTGAGCCACATAAACTTCCTCATTTAAAAACCCATTTAAAAAGGCGCTCTTAACGTCCATTTGAAATAATTTGATTTTAAAATGACAAGCTATCGCAAATAAGATACGAATGGACTCGAGTCTAGCTACAGGGGCGAAAGTTTCATCAAAGTCTATACCTTCTACTTGAGAGTAGCCTTGAGCAACTAACCTTGCTTTGTTCCTGATGATAGTACCATCTTCATTTTTCTTGTTCTTGAAAATCCATTTGGTACCTATCACATTGTGTTGCTTCGGAGGCTTCGTTAATTCCCAGACTTTGTTTCGCTCGAATTGATGGAGCTCTTCCTGCATTGCTTTAATCCAGTAGTCATCTTGGAGAGCTTCATCAACATTCTTTGGTTCGATTTGAGATACATAGCATGCAAATCCGCAAACCAATTGTCTCCGTGTTCTAACTCCTTCTTGTGGATCTCCAATGATGTTCGATTCAGGATGATCCTTGGAGATGCGTAACGTTTGAGGTAGAGGAGTAGACGGAGGTACACGAGATGATTCCTGCACATCAGATGAACTTGAAGAACCGTTAGATGCATCAACATTATTATCGAAAGAATTGTTAGAAGAAGATGCATTAGCAGGTGTATCATCATCAAGAGAGATATCGAGGGTAGATTTTTCAGATTCAAAATGAAAAGCTTCATCTACCTTAACATTTATCGATTCTACGATCGTCTTAGATTCTAAGTTGAAAACTCGATATGCTCTGCTGTTTGTAGAATAACCTAAGAAAATCCCTTCGTCACTTCGAGAGTCAAATTTTCCAAGATTTTCGCGATCACGCAAAATAAAACACCGACTCCCAAAGATACGAAAATATTTGATGTTAGGTTTTCTACAAAACCAAAGTTCATATGGTGTATTCAAAGTCCCCGGGCGCAAATACACGCGATTAATAACATAAACAGCAGTGTTCACCGCTTCAGCCCAAAAATAAAAAGGTAAGTTCCGGCTGTGAAGCATAACACGTGCCATTTCCTGTACGACCCTGTTTTTGCGCTCGACTACACCATTTTGTTGAGGTGTATAAGGTGCAGAGAATTCATGTTTAATGCCGTTAGAAGTGCAAAAATCAATGAATTTGGAATTTATGAATTCCCCACCTCTATCACTTCTAACTCGAGTAATCCTTTCGTTCTTTTCAGTCATAATACGATGGCAGATTTCGAGAAAAGAATCAAAGGTATCAGCTTTTTCTTTTAAAAATGCTACCCAAGTATATCTAGAAAAATCATCAACCAATAAGAAAATATACCATTTACCTCCCAGAGATGGTTGACGAGTTGGCCCCATTAAGTCCATATGCAAAAGTTCCAAAGGCCGTTTTGTACCTATGTGGTTCAAGTTCTTGTGTGCAGTCCTAGACTGTTTTCCCTTTTGGCAACCGCCACACACAATGTTTTGTTCAAAAGAAAGTTTCGGAACCCCCTTGACCACATCTTTGTTCGAAATTCTAGCAAGTTCCTTAAAGTTTATGTGACCTAGCCTTTCATGCCAAAGTGTTTCATTTTTCAAAGATGCTAGGTTACATTTTTCAGAAATCTTATGAGGAACTACATAACAATTGTTTTCTGATCTAACCCCTTTTAAAAAGAAAGCATGGTTCTGTCAGTTACAGTGCATTTATCAGATGAAAAATTAACTGAATAACCACTATCACAAAGTTGACTTATGCTTATGAGGTTAGTCTTAAGGCCATGAACAAATAACACATTATTTAGAACCGGGCCATCTGGAATAGCTACCGTTCCCTTTCCAACAATTTTGGAAGACCGACCATCTCCGAAAACAACAAGTCCTCCGGAGTTTTTCTCAAATGTTTGAAAACAGTTTTTATCACCGGTCATATGACGGGAACACCCGCTATCCAGATACCAAGACGAACTATCATATGCATGCAAGGAAACATTGGTAACAAGACAAGGGAAAATTTCACCTTTGCGCACCCAAACCTTTTTGGAGTGCGTCGGTAATGATCGTGAAGTTGATCTCCTAGGTGAGAGCGTCTTGCTTGAAGAATTGCTGCTCCTTGATGATGTCGTCTTGAGCGGTGACTACCAAGGCTCTTTTCCTTCAATTGAATTGCAGTTGATTTTCGAGGAATAGCCTTTTGGTAGTCATTGCAAGAGGTGCTTGAGGTGTGCGTTTGGCTTCCGTCTTGCAATTTCTCCTTATGTGCCCTGAAATGCCACAACGAAAACATACCTTAGATCTTGACGATCCCGAGGAGGATGAAGTAGGCTTGTTGTCGTTGCTTGTCGTGAATTCCGGTGTCGGAGGAGGAGATACCGACTGAGGCACAAATACTGTCCCACTCGAACTTGGAATGTCTCCAGTTTGAGTGTATCCGAGGCCGAACTTATTTGTTTGACCAAGACCAAGAAGTCTGTCCAACTTACTCCTTCCAGAAGAAAATCTCTTTAAGTCATCCTTCAGTTGGCGTATGGTCTCCGTCATTTCCAATTTTTCCTGTCGAGCCTCGCCGTTGAGCTTCAAGAAGTAATTCGCTTTGTTCACCATATCCATATAATTCTTCTCGAGTTGCTCATTGGACTCTTGAAGGGAAACATTTGTTTTAATCAGATTATCCCTTTCCACTTCAAGATCGGTTGAGAGAGAGGTTACCCTTTTT
The DNA here is from genome assembly GCA_029168755.2 of Tillandsia fasciculata. Lineage (NCBI taxonomy): Eukaryota > Viridiplantae > Streptophyta > Magnoliopsida > Poales > Bromeliaceae > Tillandsia > Tillandsia fasciculata. Next base: position 50,797 of record JAQOTM010000301.1, read on the forward strand.
ACTTCTTCTTCGAGATCCTGCAATCTCCCTTTCAACCCCTTGTTTTGCTTAGCCAGTTTCTTTGAATCCCTCAAAAGTCTGTGGTAGGCTAGAGCAAAATCTTCACCTTCCGAATCATCTGATTCATCGTCCGTTGCAATCTTTTCAACAGTGGAGTTGGACAGTGAGTCGGATGTACTTGCCATTAAGCACATGAAGGGTGAAGAGGTGGACGCGTGGAAAGCTGTCGCGTTGTCTTCTTCATCACTTGACGATGACTCATTTGACGTGGAGTTGTCATCCCAAGTGACGACTTGCATCGCCTTCTTCTTTGCCGGATTCTTGTTGGGACACTCCGTTGCAATGTGGCCGTAGCCTCGACATTTGAAGCACTGAACTTGTCCCTCTGAACTTTTCTTATCCTTTGAGAAGTTCTCTTGCTTTCTTGACTTGTAAGTTGAAGAACCCTTGCCTTTCTTCGACTTTCCGAAGGATGGAGTTTTGCTTGATTTCCCCTTCGAAAGTTGCGGCGAAACTTCCTTGTCAAGAGAGCGAGCTGCTTCTCAAAGTCCTCCATAGATAGGTTCTCGTCGTCGTCCGAGGAGGATGAATCCGCGTCTTCTTCTTTAGTTGTTTTCAATGCGTAACCTGAAGACTTAGAAGAGGATGCTTTTCCAGAAGAATAGTTAGTAGGAAATGTCATTTCATAAGTTTGTAAAGCACCAACTAATTCTTCTACACGCATTTCGTCCGGGTGTTTAATTGTTTCAATGGCTGCGACCTTCGGGCGAAATCGTTCAGGAAGAGTTCTAAGAATTTTTCTTACAACTTTAAATTCTGGAATCTTCTCTCCCAAGTTAGCACATGAGTTTACGATGTCTTGCAATCGTGTGTAATAGTCAGTGAAAGATTCATTCTCTGCCATAGAGATAGAGTCAAACTTGCTCGTAAGCATTTGCAGTTTCTGAATCTTCACAAGGTTAGTTCCCTCATGCGTAACTTGAAGAACATCCCAGATTTCTTTCGCAGTCTCACATGCCGAGACGCGAGAGAACTCTGTTTGTGACAAAGCATTAAATAGAGCATTAATTCCTTTGCCATTGTAAGAAGATGAATCTATCTCTTCCTTGGTCCATTTCGACCTAGGTTTTAAGGTGCGAACATCATCTATAATTTCAGTTGGATTAGACCATCCTAATTCAATTGATTGCCACACCCTTTCGTCGATGGAAATTAAAAAGGCTTTCATCCGTACTTTCCAGTACGCATAATTTGTTCCATCAAAGAAAGGGGGTCGATTGATGTTTCCACCTTCAACCATTGTTTACAACCCTATTCCCGCTCTGATACCACTTGTTGGGTTATAAGTAATTGGATCTAAATAGGGGAAAAAACACCTAGAGGGGGGTGAATAGGTGTAAACAATAAACACTCAAAAAATCATTGCGCAATAAAACCCAATGCGGAAAAATAAATGAACACGCAAGATTTTTACGTGGAAAAACTCCAAACCGGAGTAAAAAACCACGGGACCGATAACACGGCGAAATCCACTAGAATTAACACACGTACAAGGTGATATAACGTACTCACAGACGACTCAACCTTTTACCATACGCTCCTAGTAGATCTTCTCCGCTCGCTCCACGACGCTTCTCGAATCCACGATCCGCGCCCAACGCTGAATCCACAGCGTCCAACGTCGAGTCCACGACGTCCGACCGAATCCACGGTCTTCACCCAATACACGCTTCGAATCCACGAACGTAGTTGCACCTTGAATCCACAAGGCCACGCGAGTCCACGCGCCGATTTTGGGTAAATCGTTGTTTGTTTTGGGTGGTGATGATCCGCCGAATACTTAGATTAGAAATAGATCGGAAATACCATCTAAGTATTCATTGATTTGATTCTACTCAAAATGTGAGTATGGAAAACCTAGAATCAAATCAATCAATATAGATGAAGAAACATAGAATAAATTCTATTGATTTCCTTTCTTCTCTATATGTGGATTTTTTCTTTTCGGCTATCTTTTTCTATTTGTGCCGATCAATGTGGATGCCCTAGAAAATGAATACAGGGCCTATTTATAGGTTAGAAACCATTGGAAGAAGATAGGGATCAAAAACTGCCTTTTCTGGAGATTTTACGCACGGCGATCCGGATTGGAATTGGACGATCCGGATCGCAGAAGCAAGAAAGACGATTTCCAGAAAAATGCCAGTTCGGGATCCGGATCGAAGTCCCCGATCCGGATCGTTCATACAGTCTCACCAAACATCACGTTCGGGATCCGGATTGTGATTCCTGATCCGGATCGTGCAAGTGAAAAGGCAAAACCAGTGTTCGGGATCCGGATCATGAAATGCTGCGATCCGGATTGAAACATTGTATGAACAAACACACGAGTAAAATATCTCTGTCATCAGCATCACAAGTATCTCTGTAGCATATGTCTCACAAGTATCACAATATAGCAGGACTGGATCATAACTATGATCAAAGTGGGAAACTCCATCCACTACAGAAACCCAATCCCCAACTGATGCAATAAACCAGACTCGACCCCAATCTGGTGCAAGGATAAACATCTGGTCGACCGCCTACTGTCCGCGGTCACCGCAATACCCCACAAATCCACAATCTAATGCAATCTCGACTACACTATCCCAAACCCCTGCTCATATTTGAGCAACCACATCTGGATGCAAAGGACATGTTCAAATCCAAATATGATAGTGTGGCCTTACCTGATGTCCGGGCATGCATGCAACTGTCTTTATTTTTAAAAGTTGTAAAATAGTGTCAAAGGTTTAAAACAATTGATTTACTGAATAAAAGTCATTTGCATGCGAGATCATAGCCTTTGTCTCAATCACAGTGTCCCAATATAAGTCATCATATCATTTGTGGGGTTATATTAAATTTTAGGGGAGTTCGTCCCAGCGGTCCTTGTCATTTGTCATATTAATTTGTCCCAACGGTTCTCATTAATTGTCCTGTTAGTTGTCCTGTTAGTTGTCCTGTTAGTAGTCCTGTTAGTAGTCCCAATGATTCTCATTAATTGTCATATTTTAGGGGATCTCTAATAATCCCAGTGAGCTTGTCAAAAATGAGGTAAGCAACAACCGCCCACCTCGAGCAGCTCAAACAACACCCCAGGTAGTCCCCTGGCTGTCCGCAGTCCTCAAATCCTGCAAATCAACGCTCCCGGTAAAAATACAAATCCCAAAAAGTACATTATTTGCTGTTTTTTAGACAGCACGGGAAAAGAGGAGTTTTTCACCTCTAAAATGAGCTCCTAAAATCCCAGAAAAATCACAGTTGCGTTCCTCGCGAAGAGTAGATCAAAATCGACTCTTAAAACGCCTCGATCTGATGCTCCTACGTCAAGATAAAAATCGGAGAAGTCGACGCTGTCCAGAAATTTCTACAGCAAAAAGGGGTGTCAAAGGGGACTCGGGAATCATGCCAAAAGTACGAAACGGAGCAAAATGATCAACACGGAAATCGAAGCCTTACCTCTTACGGTCGCGCTGCCGCAAAAATCGTCCAAAAATTCCACCCGGTTAGCCCGCAGTGAATTTTCGACGGAACTGCGACGGGAAATGGGCCTAAAAAGAAAATCGTCGCAGTGCGCCGCGTCGCAGATATCTTGCTATCTGTAACTCCTAAAATTCTGAGATTGTAGAGAGAGAGAGAGAGGAGAGAGAGAGGAAAATTTTTTGTAGAGGACACTTTCTCTGGTTCTCTCTCTATGGCCCGCAAATCGAGGTGGGGAATGAGAGGGGTGGGGGATGCTATTTATAATGGGCTGGGGCTCCACACAGGATCCGGGCAAAACAGGAAACACTGAAATTGGCCAACCAGATTGCGCCACGTGTCCACATAACAGGGAACAGCCTGTGCAAGCCCAATGAAAATGTGCCACGTGGCCACGTGGTGCACGTGGCCGGCCCGCGCTCCGGGTTTTCCGGATCCTGTCTGCCAATAGGAGCACGCCACGTGTCGCATTCCCACATGCTTCTAGAAGCCGGCCCACCAATGGGAAGCTGCCACGTGGCAGACCAGGAATTCCGTGCACCCGGTGCACGCCCAACCCATGGACCGCGCACCCGAGCCTGCTGCCCGCGCCTGCCCGCGCTGCCCGCGCCTGCCCGCGCCGCGCTCCCCCGCGCTCCGCCGCTGCCCGCCGCCGTGCGCCGCCGCCCGCCGCCGCCTGCCGGTCGCCGGAACAGTAATTCCGGCGGCCGGAGTTACTGTTCCGGCGTGAACAGTAACCTAGTGCCCAAAAATAAAGTGAATATACCATTTTGACCGTTTTCGCGTGCTGAGTCCGATTTCGCCGTCCGTTTCGCCAAATTCTCGTCCGAAATTTTGCCGAAAGCTCCCGGAAATTCCCGTTTGCCCTGATTTTCGCGCCAAGTCTATTTTTAAATATCCAATTTCGATTCTACAAGTTTTGTTGCACTGTACAAGCTTTCCGCAGTCACTGTTTAATGTAGCACAGTTCCTGCGGGAATCTGGATCATCACAGTAAACCAGAACCCGGGCCCGTCTACAGATCCACCATGCACACGGAATTTTCCGCGTACACGAAGCGCTGGTAACCTGCTCAGATAAAATATAACAATAAAAGAGCATAATACAAAGCTGAAATAGAAGAACCACATAGTAACTCAGACTGGAACTAAGAATAAAACTGTAATAAATACAATAATCTCCCAGCTCGCCATAAAAGTACAACCAGCTGGCTAAGGCCAGATCCAAATAAGAGAAAAATACCACAGTCTGAGTGAAGGGTACAACATCTATCTAATAATAACTCTCAGTCTCATAGGAGATCTATCTACTCAGCGATCCCCTTACCTCGATCAGCTGCCGATGGCCTAGCAGCTCCCGCAGACGACTCTGCAAAATAAAGGAGAAGAAAGAGACAGAAAATAACAATGGGGGTGAGAACTACCAGATAAACCTGTAGCCTCCCCTAGTGGGTAAAACCTCAACTCTGACGCACCCACTAGGACTACTAGAGGCAAAGGAAAAAAGTGGAGTGGTAAGGTAAATAAGGTACTGAAACAGGGAAAACTACCACTACTATGCCTCTAATACAGTACTGGCTATAAAAACTGTATGCATGCATCAGTAAACAGAACTGTCCAAAATAACCCAATCCATCATCCGATACGCGATCGGTACTGCCTGCTCTGCTGTCTTCCCAAGAATCCAGTATCAGATCGGCACACGGCACGATCCCAGAATATCCAATCGACCGGCACACGGCTCGGCCCTAAGCCTACTCCGGAGTGGCACTCGAGGGGAGCGACCCACACGGGTAAAGTAGCCAATGTCTCACAAGTATCACAATATAGCAGGACTGGATCACGACTATGATCAAAGTGGGAAACTCCATCCACTACAGTAAACCCAATCCCCAGCTGATGCAAAAATAAACCAGACTCAACCCCAATCTGATGCAAGGATGGACATTCGGTCGACCGCCTACTGTCCGCGGTCACCGTAAAACCCCACAAGTCCACAATCTAGTACAATCTTGACTACACTATCCCAAACCCCTGCTCATACTCGAGCAACAAGCATCTGAATGCAAAGGAGAGCAATAAAACATGTCAAGTCCCAATATGATAGTGTAGCAATAAATAGTGGCTAACTAGATGTCCAAGCAAGCATGCAATTGTACTATTTAAAAGCTGTAGAAAGGTGTCAAATATTTATTTTAAAAAAAGATTGATTTACTGTACTGATATAAAAGTTATTTGCCTGCGAGATTATAGCCTTTGTCCCAACCACAGTGTCCCAAAATAAGCTATCTGTGGGGTCATATGTATGGTTCTCATCAATTGTCACATTAAATTTTAGGGGAGTTCGTCCCAACCACAGTGTCCCAAAATAAGCTATCTGTGGGGTTATATGTATGGTTCTCATCAATTGTCACATTAAATTTTAGGGGAGTTCGTCCCAACCACAGTGTCCCAAAATAAGTTATCTGTGGGGTCATATTTAATTTTAGGGGAGTTCTAATGATCCCAGTGAGCACGTCAAAAATGAGGCAAGCAACAACCGCCCACCTCGAGCAGCTCAAACCACACCCCAAAAAGTCTCCTAGCTGTCCACAGTCCTCAAATCCCGCAAATCAGTGCACAGCTGTTCATAACAACGCACCCGGTATAAATACAAATTCCAAAAATACAATATTTGCTGTTTTTCAAATAGCACGGAAAAAGAGGAGTTTTTCACCTCTGTATAGTGCTCAAAAAAATCCAGAAAAATTGCGGTTGCGTTCCTTGCGACGAGTAGATCGAAATCGACTGTTTAAACACCTTGATCTGATGCTCCTAGCTCAAGATATAAATCGGAGAAGTCGATACTGTCCAAAACACACCACAGCAAAAAGGGGGGTCAAAGAGGCCTCGGGAATTGTGCCACAAGTACGAAACGGAGCGAAGTGATCAACATGAAAATCGAAGCCTTACCTCTTAGAAACGCGCTGTCGTGAAAATTGTTCAAAAATTCCTCCTGGTTAGAGCACAGGGATTTTTCGACCGAACTGCGACGGAAAATAGGCCGAAAAAGGAAATCGTCGCAGTGCGCCGCGTCGCAGATAACTCACTATCGGTAACTCCAAAAATTCTGAAATTTCTAGGGGAGAGAGAGGACAGAGAGAGGAACAAATTTCGTAGAGGTCACTTGCTCAGATTCTCTCTCTACAATTCGCAATTGGCCGAGAGAGAAGGATGGGGTTTAAATAATGGGCCAAGGAATCTTCTACAGGATCAGTCCGAACAGGAAACACCGAAACGGACCAACCAGGACGCGCCACGTGTCCACAAAACAGGAAACAGCCATGCAAGTCCTCTCAGAATTCGCCACGTGTCCCACATGGTGCACATGCCCGGGTCCCCGCTCCGGGTTTTTCGGAAAATGTTGGCCAATCGGAGTGTGCCACGTGTCACCTCCGCAGCCCAATCAGAGGACGCCACGTGGCAATCCCCTGTTTCCGTGCACCTGGTGCACGCCATGCCCGTGGACCGACCAGCATGCGCGCCTGCCCGCGCTGCCCGCGCCGCACTCCGCTGCGCTCTGCCGCGCTCCGCCGCGCTCCGCCGCTGCACCGCCGCTGCGCCGCCGGCCGCCGGTCGCCGCCGGCCGCCGGAACAGTAATTCCGGCCGGCCGGAGTTACTGTTCCGGTGAACAGTACTTTTGCGCCGAAAAAATAAAGTAAATATACCATTTTGATCGTTTTCGCGCGCTGAGTCCAAATCCGCCGTCCGTTTCGCCAAATTCTCATCCGAAATTTTGCCGAAAGCCCCCGAAAAAGCCCACTTGATCCGATTTTCGCGCCAAGTGTATTTCTGAGGTCCAATTTCGACTCTACAAGTTCCGTTACACCGTATAAGCTTCCTACAGTCACTGTTTAATGTTGCAACAGTTCCTGCGGAAGTCCGGATCACCAAATCCTCCCCCACTAAAAGAGTTTCGTCCTCGAAACGAGACAACAATCCTCAGTCCAATGTCTCAAATAAGTAGGGGTGGGTATCCCTCATCTCCGACTCGAGCTCCCATGTAGCCTCGCGCTCGTCATGATTGCTCCAAAGGATTTTCACATAGGGAATGACCCGACTGCGCAATTCTCTCACCTCTCGATCCAGAATCCGCAGTGGGCGCTCCTCATACCTCAAATCCTCGCTGATCTCAAGCAGTGTGAAGTCGATGACGTGCGATGGGTCGAAGACGTACCTCCTTAGAGTAGAAACATGAAATACATCATGGACACTAGCAAGCCTCGGAGGAAGTGCAAGTCGGTAGGCAACTGGCCCGATACACTCCAATACCTCAAAGGGTCAAATGTATCGGGGGCTAAGTTTCCCACGAATGCCAAACCTCCTGATTCCTTTGGACGGCGGGACTTTCAGGAATACATGATCACCAACTTGAAATTCTAAGTCTCGTCGCCGAACATCGGCATAGCTCCTCTGTCGGCTCTGGGCGGTCTGAAGATGCCGTCGAATCACTCGGACCTTCTCCTCTGCCTCTAACAATACGTCTGGTCCCAAGGTCCGCCTCTCGCCCACGTCACTTCAATAAAGGGGTGCCCGGCACTTGCGTCCATACAACGCTTCAAACGGAGCCATCTGAATGCTCGCTTGAAAACTGTTGTTGTACGCGAACTCAGCGAAAGATAAGTGTCGAATCCACCCTCCGCCGAAATCCAAGACGCAAGCTCTCAACATGTCCTCCAGGATTTGTATAGTCCGCTCTGACTGCCCATCAGTCTGCGGATGAAAAGCCGTACTGAACCTGAGTTGAGTCCCCAAGGCTGTTTGCAAGCTCCTCCAGAAACGCGAAACAAACCTCGGGTCTCTATCTGATACTATGGAGGCTGGTACTCCATGTAGTCTCACTATCTCATCTAAATATAACTGGGCTAGTCGTTCGAGTGGCCAAGTAGTATGCATAGGCAAGAAGTGTGCTGACTTGGTAAGTCGATCTACAACTACCCAGATAGCGTCTGCTCCTCCCTGTGCCCTTGGCAATCCGACCACGAAATCCATCGTAATGTGGTCCCATTTCCACTCGGGGATTGGGAGACTCTGTAACTTGCCAGCTGGCACTCGATGTGTAGTGGCCCTAGTTCCCATGCAGTGTTTTTCCGATGAATCCACTGTTGGAACACCTAGTATTGGTGTATCTGGCCACCATGCATCAATCGGATGCTACTGATGGACCATGTGTGCTTTGATTTGCAGCTTTGGCCTTCGGATGGGTTTGCCGAAATTTCTGAAAAGATTTAGGCCAAACGGAGGTCGGAGATGGATTCAGCACGGAAAAACGCTTGAAAACGACTATTTATTTGCTTAATTTGGAGTCCGGATGCCCAAAAACGGACACCCGAAAGTTTTTAGTGGAAAATGGTGCATGGGAGGGGCCGTAGACCGCCGGAATGCCACGTGGCGGCCTGTCATTGGCCGGTTCAAGATGCGCGGTCCACAGAGCTGCGCGGCGGGGTGCACAGACCCGGCGCATGGACACGTGGCACCGCCTGATTAGCGGGCCCAGGGCGCGCGGTCTACCGGGTGGAGCGCGGCGGTGCATGGACCAGGCGGGGGACACGTGGCAGTCACCGGTTGGTTGGTGCACGCGGCGCGGTCCACGAAATTCCTGTCTTAGGCGTGGACCGGGTGCAGGGGACACGTGTCACTCCCTCATTGGCGGGTGCAGCACACGCGGTGCACGGAACGCCCGAGGTCGGTACCTCGGGAAGCGTGCCCACGTGCGACCCACGTCGCGCGACCGGCGCGCACGTCGCGCGGTCGGCGGTCAACAGGGAGGACACGTGGCGCTCGCTCATTGGCGGGCGCCACCGCCTTACTGTGCGGGAGGGCGGACACGTGGCGGGCGGTGAGTGGTCCTCTTCGGTGTTCGCTGTTCGGGCGACACGTGGCAGGCTCAGAGGCGGGTCGGACGGATCATGGATCCCGTCCGACGGCGTGTATTGGGCCGGGCCGCATTGTGCGCGCCCGAAAATCTTGGGCCGGGCCGCACTGTGCCCGCCCGGAAATTTCCGGGCGCCCGAAAAGTTGGGCCCGAGCCCAATTGACTTGTTTTTTTTGGGCTTTTTCCTTTGAGGCCTATATATAGGCCGGCTTGGGGTGGATTTTTCCACCCTTTCTCGTGGGTTTCAGCTCTTGTGCCTTATACAAAAGTTTTTCCTCTCCCTCTTGCTAATCTTCTGGTGAAGTTTCAGATTTTCTGGAAGCCGCGACGACTGCTTCTTCTGCCTCGTAGTGCAGAGCGACAGTTTACTGTTGGAGGCCCATTTTCGTCGTAGTTTAGTCTGGGAGACCTGCAGAGCTACCCTGACCTCATTTTTGGACGATTTCTTCGACAACGGTTGCACGAGAGGTATATCTACGTTTTCCGTGTTGATCATTTTTCCCAGAAATGAGCTTATGTTGGGGTTTTTGGTACATTTTCACACCTCTTTGCTACAGTCTGGATTCCTGACAGCAGTAACTTCGCAGAATTTTATCTTCGCATCTGGATATCGGTTTTCGACGATTCAAGAGCCTATCGACATCTACACTTCGCGAGGATCGTCGTGATATTTTTATTGGAATTTATTGAGGAATATTTTCAGGTGAAAATTTCGTGTGAACAGTAACCTTGCTTGCAGATTTTGGAATAGTTCTTATTGTGTGTGATTAGTGTATAATTGAGTTGTGTTATGCATTGAAAACTACAAAGGAAGAAGACGCGGATTCATCCTCCTCAGACGATGACGAGAACCTATCTATGGAGGACTTTGAGAAGCAGCTCGCTCTCTTGACAAGGAAGTTTCGCCGCAACTTTCGAAGGGGTAATTCAAGCAAAACTCCATCCTTCGGAAAGTCCAAGAAAGGCAAAGGTTCTTCAAGCTACAAGTCAAGAAAGCAAGAGAACTTCTCAAAGGATAAGAAAAGTTCAGAGGGACAAGTACAGTGCTTCAAATGTCGAGGCTACGGCCACATTGCAACGGAGTGTCCCAACAAGAATCCGGCAAAGAAGAAAGCGATGCAAGTCGTTACTTGGGATGACAACTCCACGTCAAATGAGTCATCCTCAAGTGATGAAGAAGACAACGCGACAGCATTCCACGCGTCCACTACATCTTCACCCTTCATGTGCTTGATGGCTAGTACCTCCGATTCCTTGTCCAACTCCTTCCTTGTTGAAAAGAACGCTACGGACAGCGAATCGAGCAATTCTGAAGGTGAAGATTTTGCTCTTGCCTACCATAAGCTTTTGAGGGATTCAAAGAAACTGGCAAAGCAAAACCGGAGTTTGAGAGGGAGATTGCAGGATCTCGAAGAAGAAGCGAAAAGGGCATCTTCTCTCTCAAACGCTCTTGAAGAGGAAAGGGATAATTTAGTCAAAGCAAATGTTTCCCTTCAAGAGGAAAATGAGCTTCTCGAGAAAGAATATACAAATTTGGTGGATAAAGCGAATTATTTCTCGAAGCTCTACAACGAGGCTCAACGGGATAAAATGGAAATGACAAAGACCATACTCCAACTAAAGGACGATTTACAGCGATTCTCTTCTGGAAGGAGTAAGTTGGACAGGCTTCTTGGTCTTGGTCAAACAAATAAGTTCGGCCTCGGGTACACTCAAACTGGAGACATTCCAAGTTCGAGTGGGACAGTTTTTGTGCCTCAGTCGGTACCTCCTCCTCCGACACTGGAATTCAAGACAAGCAACGACAACAAGCCTACTTCATCCTCCTCGGGATCGTCAAGATCTAAGGTATGTTTTCGTTGTGGCATTTCAGGGCACATAAGGAGAAATTGCAAGATGGGAGCCAAACGCACACCTCAAGCACCTCTTGCAATGACTACCAAAAGGGTGATTCCTCAGAAATCGAATGCAAACTCTTCAAAGGAAAAGAGCCTTGGTAGTTCACCGTGCAAGACGACTTCATCAAGGAGCAGCAATCGAACGAACAAGACGCTTTCACCTAGGCGTGTAACTTCAAGACCATTACCAACGCATTCCAAAAAGGTTTGGGTGCGCAAAGGTGAAATCTTTCCTTGCCTCGTTACCAATATCTCCTTGCATGCATATGATAGTTCGTCTTGGTATCTGGATAGCGGGTGTTCCCGTCACATGACCGGTGACAAAAACTGTTTTCAAACCCTTGAGAAAATCTCCGGAGGACTTGTTGTTTTCGGAGATGGTCGGTCTTCCAAGATTGTTGGAAAAAGAACTATCACTATTCCGGATGGCCCGGTTCTAAATAATGTGTTATTTGTTAATGGCCTTAAGACTAACCTCATAAGCATAAGTCAACTTTGTGACAATGGTTACTCAGTTAATTTTTCATCTGATGAATGTACTGTAACTGACAAGAACCATGTTTTCTTTTTAAAAGGGGTTAGATCAGAAAACAATTGCTATGTAGTTCCTCATAAAATTTCTGAAAAGTGTAACCTAGCTTCTTTGAAAAATGAAACACTTTGGCATGAAAGGCTAGGTCACATAAACTTTAAGGAACTTGCTAGAATTTCAAACAAAGATGTGGTCAAGGGGGTTCCTAAACTTTCTTTTGAACAAAACATTGTGTGTGGCGGTTGCCAAAAGGGAAAACAGTTCAGGACTGCACACAAGAACTTGAACCACATAGGTACAAAACGGCCTTTGGAACTTTTGCACATGGATTTAATGGGGCCAACTCGTCAACCATCTTTGGGAGGTAAATGGTATATTTTCTTATTGGTTGATGATTTCTCTAGATATTCTTGGGTAGCATTTTTAAAAGAGAAAGCTGATACTTTTGATTCTTTTCACGAGATTTGCCATCGTATTATGATTGAAAAGAATGAAAAGATTACTCGTGTTAGAAGTGATAGAGGCGGAGAATTCATAAATTCAAAATTCATTGATTTTTGCATGGCATTAAACATGAATTCTCAGCGCCCTATACACCTCAACAGAATGGTGTAGTCGAGCGCAAAAACAGGGTCGTACAGGAGATGGCTCGTGTTATGCTTCATAGCCGGAACCTACCGTTATATTTTTGGGCTGAAGCGGTGAACACGGCTGTCTATGTAATAAATCGAGTGTATTTGCGCCCGGGGACTTTGAATACACCACATGAGCTATGGTTTTGTAGAAAACCGAACATCAAATATTTTCGTATCTTCGGGAGTCGGTGTTTTATTTTGCGTGACCGCGAGAATCTTGGAAAATTTGACTCTCGAAGTGACGAAGGGATTTTCTTAGGTTATTCTACAAACAGCAGAGCATATCGAGTTTTTAACTTAGAATCTAAGACGATCGTAGAATCGATAAATGTTAAAGTAGATGAAGCTTTTCACTTTGAATCTGAAAAATCTACCCTCGATATCTCTCTTGATGATGATACACCTGCTAATGCATCTTCTCATAACAATTCTTTCGATAATAATGATGCATCTAACGGTTCTTCAAGTTTATCTGATGTGCAGGAATCATCTCATGTACCTCCGACTACTCCATTACCTCAAACGTTACGCATCTCCAAGGATCATCCTGAATCGAACATCATTGGAGATCCACAAGAAGGAGTTAGAACTCGGAGACAATTGGTTTGCGGATTTGCATGCTATGTATCACAAATCGAACCAAAGAATGTCGATGAAGCTCTTCAGGATGACTATTGGATTGAAGCAATGCAGGAAGAGCTCCATCAATTTGAGCGAAACAAAGTCTGGGAATTAACGAAGCCTCCGAAGCAACACAATGTGATAGGTACCAAATGGATTTTCAAGAACAAGAAAAATGAGGATGGTACTATCATCAGGAACAAGGCAAGACTAGTTGCTCAAGGCTACTCTCAAGTAGAAGGTATAGACTTTGATGAAACTTTCGCCCCTGTAGCTAGACTCGAGTCCATTCGTATCCTATTTGCTATTGCTTGTCATTTTAAAATCAAATTATTTCAAATGGACGTTAAGAGCGCCTTTTTAAATGGGTTTTTAAATGAGGAAGTTTATGTGGCTCAACCGAAAGGTTTTGTGGACCATAAACACCTAACCATGTTTTTCGTTTGAAAAAGGCTCTTTACGGTCTGAAACAAGCACCGCGAGCATGGTACGAAAGGTTGACAAAGCACCTTTTGGAAAAGGGCTATACTCGAGGGGGAGCTGACAGGACTCTCTTTGTGAAGCATTATCAAAATAATTTCATTGTAGCACAAATCTATGTCGATGACATTGTATTTGGCGCAACAAGAGATAATGATGCTTCTAAATTCGCGGAGACCATGGAAAGCGAATTTGAGATGTCCATGATGGGCGAATTAACTTATTTTCTTGGATTACAAGTTAAACAAAACGATGAAGGTATTCACTTGTGTCAATCCAAGTATGCAATGGAGTTGGTCAAAAAGTTTGATCTTGAAAATTCTAAGGATTTTCCGACTCCAATGGGAACTTGTTACGGAATTTGAGTTGGCGTATTTCGTGAATGTATTAAGTCTTGAAGATTGAAGATGAAGAAACTTTGGATCGTATACCTCAATCTCAAGAAAGAAGAATTCAAAAGGATCAGATACGTTTAACTAAAGAATTTTGATGATCCGAATACTTCTTATAGTGTAGAAACACCTGGAAGAGGTTTTAACTGCTTAAACATCAAAAACTGGACATGGGACATGTTCAGGATCCGGATCGTGGCTTGCAATCCGGATCCCGAAGGGTGTTGGTTCATACACTGGTTCAATCCGGATCGCAGCCTCCTCTGATCCGGATCCCGAACATTAGTTTTACCTGCTTGCTTCCTCGATCCGGATCAGGAACTGCAATCCGGATCCCGAACATGATGTTTTGGTAAAACTGTATGAACGATCCGGATCGGGGACTACGATCCGGATCCCGAACAAGCATTTTTCTGGAAACAGTCTTTTGTGCTTCTGCAATCCGGATCGCCAAATCCAATCCGGATCGCCGTCGGTAATTCTTTCCAGAAAAGGCTGTTTTTGATCCGTATATTCTTCCTAGGGTTTCTAACCTATAAATAGGCCCTGTATTCATTTTCTAGGGCATCCGCAGTATGAGCTATTACAAAAGAAAATAGCCGAAAAGAAAAAATCCACATATATAGAGAAGAAAGGAAATCAATAGATTTATTCTATGTTTCTTCATCTATATTGATTGATTTGATTCTAGGTTTTCCATACTCACATTTTGAGTAGAATCAAATCAATGAATACTTAGATGGTATTTTCGATCTATCTTTATGTGGAGTTATTTAGGATCCACAAGGATCTAAATAGGTACTATCAAACACCTAGAGGGGGGTGAATAGGTGTAATATTACAAAAACCAATCTCAGTGCAAAAATAAAAAACAATGCGGAAAATAAAAATCAACACACCGAGATTTACGTGGAAACTCCAATCCAGGAGAAAAACCACGGGACCAACACGCAATAACAATCCACTAAGAATAGAAGAATAACAAGGTGATTACCGACTCCACGGACTCGACCCCTCCTTCAGCTTCTTCGGACCTTGCGCTGATCGGTTGGATGTCCACGCAATAACAATCCACTAAGAAAAGAAGAATGACAAGGTGATTACCGTCTCCACGGATTTAACCCCTCCTTCAATTTCTTCGGACCTTGCGCTCCACCGTTTGCACGTCCACTGCACACGTTCGAATCCACGAACGCCACTCGAATCCACGAGCACACGTTTCGAATCCACGAAACGCCTTCAACACACCGAATCCACGGTGCCACGTCGAATCCACGACGCAAACTCAGCCGGTAAGAATATTGGCTTTGATGGTGATCCTTTGCTTAGATTATCAATGAAGATCCGTGGGAAAAATCTCTAAGCAAAGATTAGATCAATTCGACAAAAGATATGTTCTTGAAAGAACCATCGAATTGACCTAAAAGAGGCTATAAAGAAGAACGATAAAAACCTAGCCTCTAGGGTTGCTCTCAAGTGTTTTATAAATTGATCGGCCGTGCTCCCCACGTTTTTGAGAAACCCTAAATGTCTATTTATAGTTTAGAAACCTTTGGAAAGAGATAAGAATCAAAAACTTACCTTATCTGGAAATTTTCAGGACGGCGATCCGGATCGGGATTACTGCGATCCGGATCGTCGTAACGAGATTGACGATTCCAGAAATCCAAGGGTTCGGGATCCGGATCGCAAGGCCCGATCCGGATCGTTCATGAATTTCAGCAACATCCAATGTTCGGGATCCGGATCGGAATAGGCTTGGATCCGGATTGGATTTGCACATGAACTAATACCCTTCGGGATCCGGATTGGATCATCTGATCCGGATCCTGAACATGTCCCATGTCCAGTTTTTGATTTTTATGCAATTAAAAATTCATCCAAGTGTTTCTACACTATAAGAAAGTATTCGGATCACCAAAATTATTTAGTTAAACATACCTGATCCTTTTGAATACTTTCTTCTTGAGATTGATGTAACTGATCCACAATTCTTCATCTTCAATCTTCAAGACTCAAGACACTGAGTGTCAACTTGAGCTCTTGTTGAATCTTCTCTAAGTCTTTGATTGCTGATTGACAATTTGATCCTTTAAGACTCCGACTCAACTCACTGACTTGACTCACGAAATATGCCAACACCAAAAAGCCGTAACAATCTCCCCCTTTGGCAATTTCGTGACAAAACCCAAAAATACATAAAACGCTCAAGTCACTCATCTTAAACCAAAAAATCGAAATTCAATGTCATCACCAAAACATTGATTTTCTTTGCGTGAAAGATCCAATAAATACAAAATTACATTTGAACCAAACAGTCCTAGAACATACTCTATGACTTAGGACTTGGAGTCTTAAAGTGATGTAATTCCTGCAAAACAAAACTCCAAACAAAATCAAACGTTAGTCGTTAGAAATTAAAATCCTACATTTGATTCGTCCTTTTGGTTCTTTTGTTTTTCGGCTCTTTCAATTTTTTCTTTGTCTCCCCCTATCTTGAGCATCTCTGTTCTCCCCCTTTGTGATACGATCATCATTTTCCGTTCTCCCCCATTTTTCATTTTCGTTTGTCCTCTCTTGATGATCTCATCTCCATCATTTCTCTTCTCCCCCTTTTTGTCACAAATTGTCAAACAGTGAACATACTAGACAAAAGGAAATTAGTTCATAGAGAAAGAGAGATAAAAGCTCAGTTCCGGTATATACCAAAAATGCAGATTGCGTACCGGTACCAGAAAGCAAAAATCAAATAATTTCTTGAAACAAATCCAGATTTTGGAAACTTTTCAAATACCGATTTGTATTCCATCAAGAAATCCATTTAAGTGCTTTAAACAATGAATTCACACAGATGCCATTCAATCCAAATTTCTTTCATTAGAATAATTTAGAAAAATAAAAACCAGAAAGAGTGTGTAAGCACTTTAGCGTATCAACTTTAAACAAAAGTCATCGTTTCATGCAACAAGAAATAGATTATACCAAATCTATCAAAAATACTCAAAAATGAAACGAAAATTTATGAAAATTAAAACACTTAAAGTTGAACAACTTCAATTACATCTAACCTGATCTTATGAGTAATGCCTTTATCAAATCATCAATTTTGGTAAAGAAAATGAAATACAAAGATCAATAGATGTTTGAAATCCCCGATAAGTTAGATAATATATCTAGAAAATCTGTTGAAGGAGTGGCTCTTTGAGCATCTTTTATCAAAAATCCCACCTTATACCAACCATGAAATATGACTGAGTCAAGTATTTCAATATGCATTTCATCAACAATTTTAAAACAAAAATTTGCTTTGCATACATGGGTATCTTTTTCTTTCTTTTTTTCCTCCATGTGGTGGTAGTTTTCACACTCCTCATTGGGATGTAACTCTTTCCACATCTTTTGAGCATTTTACTTTTCTTTGACTCCCCCTCAATTGGCTATCAATTATTTAATATATAAGGTATTCAACCAAAAATTGATCTCGCATTCATACTCGACTAAGCAATCAAATATGATAATGACTATACCAAGAGATCATTGAGAGAGAAATTGACTTTGATCACTTAAAAGATGAATTAATTAACATAAATGATCATTGCAACATTGAAATATTATGATATCAAAAGCATAATAAATTTCTAAATGCGTGAAAGGATGCAATTAAAGTCAATTTAACCAATGCTCAATTAAACAACTCCTCTAAATGAAGTGTCTTCAAGATTATGAATATGGAGTCAAGTTGATAATCCAAGAAAAATTAATTTGGAGTGAATGAACGTGAAGCCCCTTTTTATTCAATGCACTTGTTCGTTAAAAACCCTTTTGTTCAAAAACAAAGTATAAAAACAAAGAGCATTGAAAAACATGTAATGCAAAGATTAAGCAAAATATGAAGGGAAAACCAATCAAAGCATTACACACAGTCATAAGCTATTTAGAACTTAAGACAAGGAAAGATATCACCTTTCCGAATCCAAAATCGTCGGATCTTGGGTTGTCTTGATTCGTTGTGCCCGGGGGTTGGTAGCTTTGACTGTTGATCCACCTTAGGTCTTTGCCTCGCAATGATCCACTTGAATGATTGATGTTGTGGCTCGGACCTTTGGTGGGTTGAGTGAACTCCTTTGACTTGATGTGTCTTTTGATTCCGTTGAGTCCGCTCCGTAGATGAAGTTGCCGAAGAATTTTTCTTTCTCTTTTTCGGGCAATTCTTCACCAAATGTCCTTCAAGTCCACATAGGTGACAAGTCCTTCCTTTCAATTTCATTGTGGAACTTGAAGCATGCACAGTTTGGTCCTTTTTAAATCCCAAACCAACCTTGCTTGTTTGACCTAATCCGGACATACAATCTAGTTTCTTGGAACCGGTTGAAAGCCTTTGTATGTCGGATTTGAGTTGATGAACTTGCTTGGTCAAAGCTTGGTTGGTGACATGAATTTCTTCAAACTGCTTTTCAAGAAAACCAATCTTGTCCATATATGATTTAGCGTTTGTCTCCGATTGGTTTAGCTTTTCTTGGAGGATTTTATTGTTATCCAATACCGTCCATGTTCCTCCTCGAGATCATGAAGTTTGATCTTTAAAGCTTGATTCTCGTCTTGAACTTCATGTCGTTGCTTCCTCAACTTCTTGTTAAGTTTGGCCATCTTCTTTGATTCCGCAAGAAGTTGTTGGTATGCCTCAACGAGTTCTTCTTCGTCCGACTCCCCCTCACTTGATGACTCTCCTCCGGATGTTGATGTTTCATGCAAAATCAAAGGAATAGAGTCAGTGACTAAAGATGATAAGCACAAATTAGAAGAGGGAATTTGAGAGGCATGAAAAGCAACAATTTTTTCTTTTTCCTCTTCACTTGAGGTCGATTCATCGAAACTAGAATCGTCCCAAGTTTTTGCTTGCAAAGCCTTCTTTTTGTATGATTTCTTAGAAGGACAATCCGTTGAAATATGGCCGTAGCCTTTGCATCGATAGCATCGGATTTCCCCTTCGAAATCATCTTTTTCTTTTTCTTTAGAAGGTTTTGCAACGCCTTTGAGTTTAGAGGATTTAGAACCCGATGATCCTTTAGATGGTTTCGTGGATGAAGATCCATCGGTTCGATTCTTCCAAAATTTCCGACGAAATTTCTTTGTGATCCGCGCCAGTTGTTCTTCAAAATCGGCAAAAGAGATTTCATCGTCGGAACTCGATTCGTCATCTTCTTCCTTTGTTGATTTGAATGCAATACCTGTAAGCTTAGAAGAAGACTTGGAAGAATTTTGATTAGTAGGAAAAGTCATCTCATAAGTTTGTAAAGCACCTACTAATTCCTCTACACTCATCTCATCCGGATGACTAACGGTTTCAATGGCGGTAACCTTTGCCCTAAACCGTTCCGGAAGAGTCCGAAGTATCTTTCTTACAATTTTCGACTCCGGGATCTTTTCTCCTAAATTAGCACATGTATTAATTACATCTTGAAGTCTAGTGTAATAATCTGTAAACAATTCATGCTCTTCCATATGAATAGAGTCAAATTGACTTGTAAGCATCTGGAGCTTTTGAATTTTTACAAGATTAGTACCCTCATGTGTAATTTTGAGAATATCCCAAATTTCCTTCGCGGTTTCACACGCGGAAATTCTTGTAAACTCAGTCGAGGAAAGAGAATTATATAAAGCGTTCATACCTTTCCCATTGTAAGAAGATCTTTCGATTTCCTCTTTAGACCATCTAGAGCGAGGTTTTGGGGTAGTAGAATTTCCTACTTCCTCAACCGGATGCACCCAACCGTATTCAACGGTTTGCCATACCCGCTCATCAATAGAGATGAGAAAAGCTCTCATCCGCATTTTCCAATATGCATAATTGGTCCCATCAAAAAGAGGAGGTCTAAAAATATTACCACTTTCACCCATCATGATAGATAAACCTAAAACCCGCTCTGATACCAATTGTAGAGTTATTTAGGATCCACAAGGATCTAAATAGGTACTATCAAACACCTAGAGGGGGGTGAATAGGTGTAATATTATAAAAACCAATCTCAGTGCAAAAATAAAAAACAATGCGGAAAATAAAAATCAACACACCGAGATTTACGTGGAAACTCCAATCCAGGAGAAAAACCACGGGACCAACACGCAATAACAATCCACTAAGAATAGAAGAATAACAAGGTGATTACCGACTCCACGGACTCGACCCCTCCTTCAGCTTCTTCGGACCTTGCGCTGACCGGTTGGATGTCCACGCAATAACAATCCACTAAGAAAAGAAGAATAACAAGGTGATTACCGTCTCCACGGATTTAACCCCTCCTTCAATTTCTTCGGACCTTGCGCTCCAACGTTTGCACGTCCACTGCACACGTTCGAATCCACGAACGCCACTCGAATCCACGAGCACACGTTTCGAATCCACGAAACGCCTTCAACACACCGAATCCACGGTGCCACGTCGAATCCACGACGCAAACTCAGCCGGTAAGAATATTGGCTTCGATGGTGATCCTTTGCTTAGATTATCAATGAAGATCCATGGGAAAAATCTCTAAGCAAAGATTAGATCAATTCGACAAAAGATATGTTCTTGAAAGAACCATCGAATTGACCTAAAAGAGGCTATAAAGAAGAACGATAAAAACCTAGCCTCTAGGGTTGCTCTCAAGTGTTTTATAAATTGATCGGCCGTGCTCCCACGTTTTTGAGAAACCCTAAATGTCTATTTATAGTTTAGAAACCTTTGGAAAGAGATAAGAATCAAAAACTTACCTTATCTGGAAATTTTCAGGACGGCGATCCGGATCGGGATTACTGCGATCCGGATCGTCGTAACGAGATTGACGATTCCAGAAATCCAAGGGTTCGGGATCCGGATCGCAAGGCCCGATCCGGATCGTTCATGAATTTCAGCAACATCCAATGTTCGGGATCCGGATCGGAATAGGCTTGGATCCGGATTGGATTTGCACATGAACTAATACCCTTCGGGATCCGGATTGGATCATCTGATCCGGATCCTGAACATGTCCCATGTCCAGTTTTTGATTTTTATGCAATTAAAAATTCATCCAAGTGTTTCTACACTATAAGAAAGTATTCGGATCACCAAAATTATTTAGTTAAACATACCTGATCCTTTTGAATACTTTCTTCTTGAGATTGATGTAACTGATCCACAATTCTTCATCTTCAATCTTCAAGACTCAAGACACTGAGTGTCAACTTGAGCTCTTGTTGAATCTTCTCTAAGTCTTTGATTGCTGATTGACAATTTGATCCTTTAAGACTCCGACTCAACTCACTGACTTGACTCACGAAATATGCCAACACCAAAAAGCCGTAACACTTTAATCTAAGTATTCGGCGGATCATCACCACCCAAACAAACAACGATTTACCCCAAAATCGGCGCGTGGACTCGCGTGGCCTTGTGGATTCAAGGTGCAACCGCTCTCGTGGATTCGGAGCGAGGTACGTTCGTGGATTCGAAGCGTGCCACTGGGTGAAGACCGTGGATTCGGTCGGACGTCGTGGACTCGACGTTGGACGCTGTGGATTCAGCGTTGGGCGCGGATCGTGGATTCGAGAAGCGTCGTGGAGCGAGCGGGAAGATCTACTAGGAGCGTATGAAAAAGGTTGAGTCGTCTGTGAGTACGGTATATCACCTTGTACGTGGTTTAATTCTAGTGGATTTCGCCGTGTTATCGGTCCCGTGGTTTTTTACTCCGGTTTGGAGTTTTTCCACGTAAAAATCTTGCGTGTTCTTTTATTTTTCCGCATTGGGTTTATTTGCGCAATGATTTTTTGAGTGTTTATTGTTTACACCTATTCACCCCCCTCTAGGTGTTTTTTCTCCTATTTAGATCCAATTACTTATAACCCAACAAGTGGTATCAGAGCGGGAATAGGGTTGTAAACAATGGTTGAAGGTGGAAACATCAATCGACCCCCTTTCTTTGATGGAACAAATTATGCGTACTGGAAAGTGCGGATGAAAGCCTTTTTAATTTCCATCGACGAAAGGGTGTGGCAATCAATTGAATTAGGATGGTCTAATCCAACTGAAATTTTAGATGATGTTCGCACCTTAAAACCTAGGTCGAAATGGACCAAGGAAGAGATTGACTTATCTTCTTACAATGGCAAAGGAATTAATGCTCTATTTAATGCTTTGTCACAAACTGAGTTCTCTCGTGTCTCGGCATGTGAGACTGCGAAAGAAATCTGGAATGTTCTTCAAGTTACGCATGAGGGAACTAACCTAGTGAAGATTCAGAAACTGCAAATGCTCACGAGCAAGTTTGACTCTATCTCTATGGCAGAGAATGAATCCTTCACTGATTATTACACATGATTGCAAGATATCGTAAACTCATGTGCTAACTTGGGAGAGAAGATTCCAGAATTTAAAGTTGTAAGAAAAATTCTAAGAACTCTTCCTGAACGATTTCGCCCGAAGGTCGCAGCCATTGAAACAATTAAACACCCGGATGAAATGCGTGTAGAAGAATAAGTAGGTGCCTTACAAACTTATGAAATGACATTTCCTACTAACTATTCTTCTGGAAAAGCATCCTCTTCTAAGTCTTCATGTAGTGACCCGACCCTTTGGGGTATTTTCGAACTCACATGTAATCGCTTAGGCCTTAAGCGAAATAAAATTTATTTAATTTTCTTAAGTCGGCCGGGACGAGGTGTGTATATTTTTCTGCGATAGAGCGCGAAAAACGATGACCGACGGTGCGATCGGATTCGAAATCCGATATCGGGATCTCCCGGAACGGGATCCTTAGCGATGCGGTAATTAGTCACGCATCGGTAACCGTGCAAAATATCTTGCACCCTAGGGATAAGGTGGGTTAACTCGTGAGGATAATTAATTAATTAATTAATTAATTACCCGGTGACGGAAATTTAAATCCTCCTACGTACGAATTAATTTAAGGATTTAAATGGTGGGATTTTATCTCGTGGTTTGGATAAGAGATAAGATCCGGATATTTTAATAGGGAATTTATTTCCCCCAAGATTATTTAATAAAGGTGGTTAAATAATCGGTGGTCAGGATTTAAAGGTGATTAAATAACCGGTGGTCAGATTTAAAGGTGATTAAATATCCCGTCAGTCGGATATTTAGGTGAGAGATAGAAACGGGAAAAATCGGGTTTACCTACGCACGTAAGATAAAGAAATCGGATATTAGGACCGACGGTAAGGATTAATTAATTGGAAAAATTAATTAATTGAGGACGGTAAGGATTAATTAGTTGGGAAAATTAATTAATTGAAGTCAAACATCCGAAAGGGATTTTGACGGTGCGTATGCGGGAAGTGGATAAAAGGATAAGTAAATAGGGTGGGGGTCTATTTATTCCCCCGTTTACCGAGGAAACCCTATTTTTAATACCGCCTCCTCAAACCCCAATTTAGAACCCCTCGTGCGTGCCGATAACCCCAACCGGTGAGAAAGAGAAGAACGGAACCCTAACCGGAGAAGGGAAAGGAACCCGATCGCTCCGGACATCGATCGGAAGGCAAAAAGTGAGACCGGGCGATCTTCCCGACAGTCTTCGGTAAGCAAATAATTTTTAGAAATTATTTGGAATTTTTTCTGTCTATTTTTGTTGGTAATTTTGGACTCCTCCGTCGTCCCCGTCACCAACGCCGTCCTCGTCGCCGCGACGCGGACGGCAAAGGCGGAAAAGACCCGGACGGCGAAGGCGGAGGAGGACGCGAACGGCGAAGGCGCGACGGGACCGCGCGAGCGCCGCGCGCGGGCAAACCCGCGCGCGGCGCCGCACGGGCAAACCCCGCGCGCGGCGCCGCGCGGGGCGGCCCGCGCGGGGCGCCGCGCGGGCCGTGCCCGCGCGGGCGCCCGCGGGGCGCCGCGCGGGGACCGCGCGGTGTGCCGCACGGGGCCCCGCCCGCGCGGACACCGCGCGGGCACCGCGTGGGCGCCGCGCGGGGCTCCGCCCGCGCGGGCGCCGCGGGGCCCCGCCGCGCGGGCACCGCGCGGGCTCGCACCCGCGCGGGCGCCGCGCGGGCCCGCACCCGCGCGGGCGCCGCGCGGGCGCCGCGCGGGCGCCGCTCGGGTGCCGCCCGCGGAGCCCGCCGCGCGGGTTCGAGCCGCGCGGGGCTCCGACGGGCGGCGACGGCGGTGCGGGATGTAGTCCGGTTTGACTACCGGACGGTGCCGGGCATTTTTTCGTCGAATTGTAAGGTGGGGGTTCTTCCGTTTCGAGGTGTTAGTGTGTGTTTTGACCATAGTTTATCTGTGCGGACTTTTCTTAGGTCCGGGTGCACAGCGGGAGAGCGCGAAGGATATTGGTGTTCCGATTTCTCTCCAACCAGGTGGGTACGGTTGCGATGAGTGCAACCGGTGCTGTAAGTGCATCTATCGTCATTAAAAGTACTCTTTAATTTACCTAACAAAGTAGATGGATAGTTTAACCTTTCGATAAATGTTATTTATCTAATAATTGTGCGGCTGCGGTCGCGGTGCCCATTACACGCCAATCTTGGCAATCCGGTTTCGGATGCTGCACGTACACAGGCGGATTGGCCTCCGCATGGGTGTACTTTTCCGGAAGAGTGGTCTTTATGACCCGTGTGCCCCGCAAAGGTAACGGTGCAAGCGGGGACCTCTTCGCGCCAGCTGAGGTGTCGCACCAGCACCGCGAAAGAGGTAAGAGCATCAAAAGGTGTTTGTGCACGAGGGGAGACTTCCGTCTCCCCGACAGGTAATCTGGGATTGGTGCCCAGGTTAAATTAATGTACAGGTGTCTAACGAAAGGTTACGGTGTATTCGGTGTATTCGTATGTTTTTCCCCTCTTGATATTGTTACACATCTACTTTGTTTGTCACTGACTTTACCCACTCCGTGACAGGTATTCCTAGGTGCGTTAGCCGGGATGGCGGTGGGACTGCGTCGTGAGGATCGTAGTCGGACTCTTGGTTATCGTATTTATGACTCATTTCCTCCTTATGCTATTTTTAGTTTTGCTTGTGGATACTTTATTTGTGGACATGTATTAGTTAGCACTGTGGATGTGGTGTATTCCCTTATGTTTTCACTCGCGGCATGTTTCAAGAATAAACATTAGATTGCGAAAACGTTTTCTCAAACGAGGTGCCGTGTGGGCACGGTTTACAACTCTGGTTTTATCCTTTCCGAACGTTGATGCCGCTTTATAAACTTGCTTTAATTGATGGTGAATGTCTACGGTATGGTTGTTGGTTGGTGAATGATGCATGTATTATGTGATTGAACAATATGCTGTAAATGAGACGCCGTGCATATACAAAGGAGACTCTGTCCGTGGACAGAGTGAATTTGTGTATGTGGCGGTCTGGCACGCACCGGGGTTGAGGTTTATGTTACCTTATTTCAAAAAAAAAATAGTCACGTTTTCCGCTTCAAATGACT
Organism: Tillandsia fasciculata; assembly: GCA_029168755.2. NCBI lineage: Eukaryota > Viridiplantae > Streptophyta > Magnoliopsida > Poales > Bromeliaceae > Tillandsia > Tillandsia fasciculata. The sequence goes on from JAQOTM010000301.1 coordinate 76,205, forward strand.
CAAAAACCCCCGGGGGCGTGACAGATTAAATGGTATCAGAGAAAATACAACCACAACCATAGTAGACGTGATTTACATCCACAGGGCAAGGTGCCACAAGCAAATTGGACATGAGATAACCAAGGAGTAGGTGCGTTGTACGTGAGAGTACGGGGAACGGGAACGTAATATAGGTGTAAACGTAAGACAGGGTGCTAGGGATTATAACCTTAGGGCTAACTTGGTTTCTTTGTTTGCACGGTTAATGGCCCGAAGCCGCTTTTCAATCGATGGTGCAGAAGAGGATACGACGGTTCCGGCAACAGTGGAGAATCGGCTACTCCAACAACGGGTTACGCGACATGGCATAGCGCTCTTCCCTTTTTGTTAGGAAAGACGAACCCCACCAGGCTCGCCTTCACAAGGGTGGTCCACATAGCGACACTAATCGGGTAATACCAACGGTGGGTCTACCCGCTTACCGAGAAGTGATCGATAGGACCACTATGGTGGGGCGGGAATTGGCCGTTCCACGCACCGGGCAGAAGGATCATGAGTCTGTCGGGGGCCGAAACGACCACAGCCATAACCCGGGAATGACTTTCCGACGGGGGCAAACCACCCCAATATCCGAAGACACCGCAAGGAACCTGGAACACATCAGACAGGGGAATCGATACGTCATGGGGTATCGACAAGAATATGTAAGGTTGGCCAAATGTGTTTCCGTTGTCATAAGGGATGAAGCACACAAAGCCCGCCTCTTCGTAGACGGATTGCGGAGCAATACTTTCGAAGTCGTGCGAGTTGTGGAACTCCACACCTTCCAGAAAGTGGTGGATAGGATAGTGGAGCGCGGATTCGAGGTGACGCGCGCCCGATAAGAGGACTCGGAGTACGACATGGACAAGAAACGACCCCAGCCCTTCTCAGGAGGGGGATTTTCTAGCGGAGACCGGCCATGCATCATCTACAGAGGAGCACCCCGGAGGAAAATTATTCATTCCGGAAGCACGACCTTTGCTTCTAACGTGACAAACTGGGACAGTTCCGTTTTTACTGCCCCGAACCCGGGAATGATTCTTCGGAGTCGCGACACGGATGAGGGGTCTTATGCGACGACACGACAAAGGACGCACTACCCGAGGGAAGTAGTAGCAGGAAAGACCCCTTACGAAGAGTAATGTTGGTCTTGACCCCAGGAGAACCCTTAGGAGCAAATACTCTGTACCTTCCTGCCCAATAAGGATGCGAAGACTGGTTGTCTTTGGTGTTGGCCCTTTATTATGGGTCAAATAAGTCCAACTCCCTACCTTGAGACAATAGGCCCAGGGGACTAGTGAGTTGGGTTGGGTGAGCCCGAAAGGTTGAGTAGGCTGCGGTCCGCAATAGACCTAACGGCAAGAGGCCCAACAATAGACCCAACATCCAGGTGGGTTAGGTCTGGTCGAGATCTGTGGTGCGGTGTATGCCACTTTAAGTGAATCGGCTGCGCACCTCTGAAAGCTCAGGCTTTTGGGGTTAAAGGTTAGCGCCGACGATCCGACATTTGAGACTTAGTGGTAAGGGAATTTCCGGATGTATTTCCGGCGGAGCTCCCCGGAATGCCGCCGGAACGAGAGGTTGACTTCCCAATTGAGCTGCTTCCCGGCACCAAGCCCATCACCAAGGCACCGTACAGGATGGCCTTCGCGGAGTTGAAGGAGCTCAAGGCACAGTTGGAGGACCTTCTGGACAAAGGTTTCATCAGACCGAGCGCGTCACCTTGGGGCGCGCCCGTCCTGTTATTAAGAAAGAAGGACGGAAGTCTCCGGTTGTGCATCGACTACCGGGAGATAAATAAGGTCACGTCAAGAATAAGTACCCCCTGCCAAGGATCGACGACCTCTTTGACCAGTTGCGGGGGGCGACGGTGTTCTCAAAGATTGACCTGCAGTCGGGCTATCATCAGGTCCGGGTCAAGGGGGAGGACATCCCCAAGACAGCTTTCCGTACTCGCTATGGCCATTACGAGTTTACGGTAATGCCATTCGGGCTCACTAATGCCCCGGCGGTGTTTATGGACATGATGAACAGGGTATTCAAACCCTTCTTGGACTTATTCGTGGTGGTCTTCATCGACGATATCCTCATCTACTCCCGTACAGATGAGGAACATGAAGAACACCTGCGCACAGTCCTCCAGACCCTTCGGGAACAGAAACTCTACGCCAAACTCAAAAAGTGTGAGTTTTGGCCCCGAGAGGTCGGGTTCTTGGGGCACGTGATCTCGGCGGCTGGAGTCGCGGTGGATCCGAAGAAGATAGATTCGGTGACGGACTGGCCCCGACCGACCACGGTGACGGAAATTCGAAGCTTCCTAGGATTAGCCGGGTATTACCGGCGCTTCGTGGAGGGCTTCTCCAAGATAGCCACCCCCTTGACCCGTTTGACGAAAAAGGGGGAAAAGTTTGTCTGGACGGACAAGTGTCAAGGAAGCTTCGAGGAGCTCAAGGACAGGTTGACGCGAGCTCCGATCCTCGCCCTGCCAGAGCCTGGGGAGGATTATGAAGTATATTGCGACGCATCGCGGAATGGATTGGGTGGAGTACTCATGCAACGGGGAAAGGTGATCGCCTATGCATCAAGGCAGCTCAAGGAGTACGAGCGGAATTACCCCGTGCATGATTTGGAACTCGCAGCGGTGGTGTTTGTGCTCAAGCTTTGGAGGCACTACCTGTACGGGGCACACTGTAATGTGTACTCAGATCATAAGAGCCTCAAGTACCTTTTCACCCAAAGGGAGCTAAATCTGCGACAAAGGCGGTGGCTTGAGCTATTAAAGGATTACGACCTGACGATCCACTACCACCCGGGAAAGGCCAACGTGGTGGCCGACGCCTTGAGTCGCAAAGGACAGGCCGCGGAAGCCGATGTAAGCGCCATTACACAGCAGGATAGCCTAATTGCGGAGTTCTCGCGATTGAGACTAGAGGTGGTACCTGCAGGGACAGTCGCCCAACTTCTGACGCTGGTGGTCAGACCTACTCTGCTGGACAGGATTCTCGAAGGGCAATCAACTGATGACCAACTCCAGCTGGTGCGGAGTAGAATAACCGCCGACAAGGAGAGCGATTTCATGGTGGACTCCGACGGCACGATACGATTTCGCGGACGAATTTGCGTGCCGGACCTACCGGAACTCAAGGAGGAGATCCTACGGGAGGCGCATACCGCCCCGTATGCGGCGCATCCCGGGGGAACCAAGATGTACAAGGACGTCAAGCAAACCTTCTGGTGGCCGAAAATGAAGGGAGACGTGACCCGATTTGTGGCGCACTGCCTGGTGTGCCAACGGGTGAAGGCCGAACATCAACGGCCGGCGGGAAAATTGCAACCTTTACCGGTGCCCGAGTGGAAATGGGACATGATTACCATGGATTTTGTGACCGGTTTCCCGAGATCGCCACAGGGACACGATGCGATATGGGTGATCGTGGACCGTTTGACGAAATCGGCCCACTTTTTGCCCATACACACGACGTGGACCCGGGAACGACTGGCGCAAACGTACCTCGATGAGATAGTAAGGTTGCACGGTGTACCAACATCCATCACGTCGGACAGAGACACACGTTTTGTGTCGAACTTTTGGCGAAGTTTGCAACAAGCGATGGGGACCAAGTTGCACTTCAGCACAGCCTTTCATCCGCAAACCGATGGGCAATCGGAGCGGGTGATACAGATCGTGGAAGACATGCTTCGAGCGTGCGTTCTGGACTTGGGCGAAGGGTGGGCACGGTGTCTGCCCCTGGTGGAATTTGCCTACAATAACAGTTATCAGGCCAGTATTCAGATGGCGCCGTACGAGGCCCTGTACGGGCGCCGTTGTCGGTCTCCGATATGCTGGGATGACTTAGGTGAGCGAAAGTTTCTGGGCCCAGATCTGGTGGAGGAGACCGAAGCAAAGGTGCGTTTGATTAAACAAAGGCTGCTGACCGCCCAAAGCAGACAGAAAAGCTATGCAGATAACAGACGCCGAGACTTAGAGTTCATGGTGGGCGAGCACGTTCTGCTCCGGGTTTCACCCTCCAAAGGGAACCGACGTTTCGGCATAAAGGGGAAGTTGAGCCCCAGATACGTGGGACCGTTCGAGATTCTGGAGCGCGTGGGACCGGTGGCGTACCGGTTGGCCCTGCCCCCGAACCTCGAACGAGTCCACAACGTGTTCCACGTTTCGATGCTCCGGAAGTACCTGGCAGACCCCTCTCATGCCTTGGATGCCTCCACCATTGAGCTACGAGAGGACTTGAGCGTCGAGGAGACGCCGGTGCGGATTTTGGCAAGAGAGGACAAGAAGCTACGCAACCGAACGATCCCCTATGTGAAAGTCCAGTGGAGCAACCACGAAGAGCGCGAGGCGACGTGGGAACTGGAATCAAAGATGAGGGAATGTTTTCCCGAGTTGTTTAAGTGAGGTTTGAGTTTAAGTTTCGGGACGAAACTTTTTATAAAGTGTGAGTGGTGTAGTGACCCGACCCTTTGGGGTATTTTCGAACTCACATGTAATCGCTTAGGCCTTAAGCGAAATAAAATTTATTTAATTTTCTTAAGTCGGCCGGGACGAGGTGTGTATATTTTTCTGCGATAGAGCGCGAAAAACGATGACCGACGGTGCGATCGGATTCGAAATCCGATATCGGGATCTCCCGGAACGGGATCCTTAGCGATGCGGTAATTAGTCACGCATCGGTAACCGTGCAAAATATCTTGCACCCTAGGGATAAGGTGGGTTAACTCGTGAGGATAATTAATTAATTAATTAATTAATTACCCGGTGACGGAAATTTAAATCCTCCTACGTACGAATTAATTTAAGGATTTAAATGGTGGGATTTTATCTCGTGGTTTGGATAAGAGATAAGATCCGGATATTTTAATAGGGAATTTATTTCCCCCAAGATTATTTAATAAAGGTGGTTAAATAATCGGTGGTCAGGATTTAAAGGTGATTAAATAACCGGTGGTCAGATTTAAAGGTGATTAAATATCCCGTCAGTCGGATATTTAGGTGAGAGATAGAAACGGGAAAAATCGGGTTTACCTACGCACGTAAGATAAAGAAATCGGATATTAGGACCGACGGTAAGGATTAATTAATTGGAAAAATTAATTAATTGAGGACGGTAAGGATTAATTAGTTGGGAAAATTAATTAATTGAAGTCAAACATCCGAAAGGGATTTTGACGGTGCGTATGCGGGAAGTGGATGAAAGGATAAGTAAATAGGGTGGGGGTCTATTTATTCCCCCGTTTACCGAGGAAACCCTATTTTTAATACCGCCTCCTCAAACCCCAATTTAGAACCCCTCGTGCGTGCCGATAACCCCAACCGGTGAGAAAGAGAAGAACGGAACCCTAACCGGAGAAGGGAAAGGAACCCGATCGCTCCGGACATCGATCGGAAGGCAAAAAGTGAGACCGGGCGATCTTCCCGACAGTCTTCGGTAAGCAAATAATTTTTAGAAATTATTTGGAATTTTTTCTGTCTATTTTTGTTGGTAATTTTGGACTCCTCCGTCGTCCCCGTCACCAACGCCGTCCTCGTCGCCGCGACGCGGACGGCAAAGGCGGAAAAGACCCGGACGGCGAAGGCGGAGGAGGACGCGAACGGCGAAGGCGCGACGGGACCGCGCGAGCGCCGCGCGGGCAAACCCGCGCGCGGCGCCGCGCGGGCAAACCCGCGCGGGCGCCGCGCGGGCGACCCGCGCGGGCGCCGCGCGGGCCGCGCGGGCCCGCGCCCGCGCGGGCACCGCGCGGGCACCGCGCGGTGTGCCGCGCGGGGCCCGCGCGGCGCGGGCCCGCGCGGGCCCGCCCGCGCGGGCACCGCGCGGGCACCGCGCGGTGCGCCGCGCGGGGCTCCGCCCGCGCGGGCGCCGCGCGGGGCCCCGCCCGCGCGGGCGCCGCGCGGGCCCGCACCCGCGCGGGCGCCGCGCGGGGCCGCTCGGGCGCCGCCCGCGGAGCCCGCCGCGCGGGTTCGAGCCGCGCGGGGCTCCGACGGGCGGCGACGGCGGTGCGGGATGTAGTCCGGTTTGACTACCGGACGGTGCCGGGCATTTTTCCGTCGAATTGTAAGGTGGGGGTTCTTCCGTTTCGAGGTGTTAGTGTGTGTTTTGACCATAGTTTATCTGTGCGGACTTTTCTTAGGTCCGGGTGCACAGCGGGAGAGCGCGAAGGATATTGGTGTTCCGATTTCTCTCCAACCAGGTGGGTACGGTTGCGATGAGTGCAACCGGTGCTGTAAGTGCATCTATCGTCATTAAAAGTACTCTTTAATTTACCTAACAAAGTAGATGGATAGTTTAACCTTTCGATAAATGTTATTTATCTAATAATTGTGCGGCTGCGGTCGCGGTGCCCATTACACGCCAATCTTGGCAATCCGGTTTCGGATGCTGCACGTACACAGGCGGATTGGCCTCCGCATGGGTGTACTTTTCCGGAAGAGTGGTCTTTATGACCCGTGTGCCCCGCAAAGGTAACGGTGCAAGCGGGGACCTCTTCGCGCCAGCTGTGGTGTCGCACCAGCACCGCGAAAGAGGTAAGAGCATCAAAAGGTGTTTGCGCACGAGGGGAGACTTCCGTCTCCCCGACAGGTAATCTGGGATCGGTGCCCAGGTTAAATTAACGTACAGGTGTCTAACGAAAGGTTACGGTGTATTCTGTGTATTCGTATGTTTTTCCCTTCTTGATATTGTTACACATCTACTTTGTTTGTCACTGACTTTACCCACTCCGTGACAGGTATTCCTAGGTGCGTTAGCCGGGATGGCGGTGGGACTGCGTCGTGAGGATCATAGTCGGACTCTTGGTTATCGTATTTATGACTCATTTCCTCCTTATGCTATTTTTAGTTTTGCTTGTGGATACTTTATTTGTGGACAAGTATTAGTTAGCACTGTGGATGTGGTGTATTCCCTTATGTTTTCACTCGCGGCATGGTTTCAAGAATAAACATTAGATTGCGAAAACGTTTTCTCAAACGAGGTGCCGAGTGGGCACGGTTTACAACTCTGGTTTTATCCTTTCCGAACGTTGATGCCGCTTTATAAACTTGCTTTAATTGATGGTGAATGTCTACGGTATGGTTGTTGGTTGGTGAATGATGCATGTATTATGTGATTGAACAATATGCTGTAAATGAGACGCCGTGCATATACAAAGGAGACTCTGTCCGTGGACAGAGTGAATTTGTGTATGTGGCGGTCTGGCACGCACCGGGGTTGAGGTTTATGTTACCTTATTTCAAAAAAAAAATAGTCACGTTTTCCGCTTCAAATGACTCAAAAACCCCCGGGGGCGTGACACTTCAGGTTACGCATTGAAAACTACGAAGGAAGAAGACGCGGATTCATCCTCCTCGGACGACAACGAGAACCTTTCTATGGAGGACTTTGAGAAGCAGCTCGCTCTCTTGACAAGGAAGTTTCGCCGCAACTTTCGAAGGGGTAATCCAAGCAAAACTCCATCCTTCGGAAAGTCGAAGAAAGGCAAGGGTTCTTCAACTTACAAGTCAAGGAAGCAAGAGAACTTCTCAAAGGATAAGACAAGTTCTGAGGGACAAGTTCAGTGCTTCAAATGTCGAGGCTACGGCCACATTTCAACGGAGTGTCCCAACAAGAATCCGGCTAAGAAGAAAGCGATGCAAGTTGTTACTTGGGATGACAACTCCACGTCAAATGAGTCATCCTCAAGTGATGAAGAAGACAACGCGACAGCTTTCCACGCGTCCACCACATCTTCTCCCTTCATGTGCTTAATGGCAAGTACATCCGAGTCACTGTCCAACTCCTCTGTTGAAAAGATTGCAACGGACGATGAATCGGATGATTCCGAAGGTGAAGATTTTGCTCTAGCCTATCATAAGCTTTTGAGGGATTCAAAGAAACTGGCTAAGCAAAACAAGGGGTTGAAAGGGAGATTGCAGGATCTCGAAGAAGAAGTAAAAAGGGTAACCTCTCTCTCAACCGATCTTGAAGTGGAAAGGGATAATTTGATTAAAACTAATGTTTCCCTTCAAGAGTCCAATGAGCAACTCGAGAAGAATTATATGGATATGGTGAACAAAGCGAATTACTTCTTGAAGCTCAACGGCGAGGCTCGACAGGAAAAATTGGAAATGACGGAGACCATACGCCAACTGAAGGACGACTTAAAGAGATTTTCTTCTGGAAGGAGTAAGTTGGACAGACTTCTTGGTCTTGGTCAAAGAAATAAGTTCGGCCTCGGATACACTCAAACTGGAGACATTCCAAGTTCGAGTGGGACAGTATTTGTGCCTCAGTCGGTATCTCCTCCTCCGACACCGGAATTCACGACAATCAACGACAACAAGCCTACTACACCCACCTCGGGATCGTCAAGACCTAAGGTATGTTTTCGTTGTGGCATTTCAGGGCACATAAGGAGAAATTGCAAGACGGAAGCCAAACGCACACCTCAAGCATCTCTTGCAATGACTACCAAAAAGGCTATTCTTCGAAAATCAACTGCAACTCAATTGAAGGAAAAGAGCCTTGGTAGTACACCGCTCAAGACGACATCATCAAGGAGCAGCAATTCTTCAAGCAAGACGCTCTCACCTAGGAGATCAACTTCACGATCATTACCGACGCACTCCAAAAAGGTTTGGGTGCGCAAAGGTGAAATTTTCCCCTGTCTTGCTACCAATGTTTCCTTGCATGCATATGATAGTTCGTCTTGGTACCTGGATAGCGGGTGTTCCCGTCATATGACCGGTGACAAAAACTGTTTTCAAACATTTGAGAAAAACTCCGGAGGACTTGTTGTTTTCGGAGATGGTCGGTCTTCCAAAATTGTTGGAAAGGGAACGGTAGCTATTCCAGATGGCCCGGTTCTAGATAATGTGTTATTTGTTCATGGCCTTAAGACTAACCTCATAAGCATAAGTCAAATTTGTGATAGTGGTTATTCAGTTAATTTTTCTTCTGATAAATGCACTGTAACTGACATGAACCATGCTTTCTTTTTAAAGGGGGTTAGATCAGAAAACAATTGCTATGTAGTTCCTCATAAGATTTCTGAAAAATGTAACCTAGCATCTTTGAAAAATGAAACACTTTGGCATGAAAGGCTAGGTCACATAAACTTTAAGGAACTTGCTAGAATTTCGAACAAAGATGTGGTCAAGGGGGTTCCGAAACTTTCTTTTGAACAAAACCTTGTGTGTGGCGGTTGCCAAAAAGGAAAACAGTCTAGGACTGCACACAAGAACTTGAACCACATAGGTACAAAACGGCCTTTGGAACTTTTGCATATGGACTTAATGGGGCCAACTCGTCAACCATCTCTGGGAGGTAAATGGTATATTTTCTTATTGGTTGATGATTATTCTAGATATGCTTGGGTAGCATTCTTAAAAGAAAAAGCTGATACCTTTGATTCTTTTCTCGAAATCTGCAATCGTATTATGACTGAAAAGAATGATAGGATTACTCGAGTTAGGAGTGATAGAGGTGGGGAATTCATAAATTCCAAATTCATTGATTTTTGCACTTCTAATGGCATTAAACATGAATTTTCTGCACCTTACACACCTCAACAAAATGGTGTAGTCGAGCGCAAAAACAGGGTCGTACAGGAAATGGCACGTGTTATGCTTCACAGCCGGAACTTACCTTTTTATTTTTGGGCTGAAGCGGTGAACACTGCTGTTTATGTTATTAATCGCGTGTATTTGCGCCCGGGGACATTGAATACACCATATGAACTTTGGTTTTGTAGAAAACCTAACATCAAATATTTTCGCATCTTTGGGAGTCGGTGTTTTATTTTACGTGATCGTGAGAATCTTGGAAAATTTGACTCTCGAAGTGATGAAGGGATTTTCTTAGGTTATTCTACAAACAGCAGAGCATATCTGTAACGACCCGGTCCACTAGCAATAATAACTCGGTGGGCCCATAACCCACAGGTCCCAGGATCGAAACCTGGCTCTGATACCATCTAATCTGTGACGCCCCCATTAGTCCCACATCGGATGTGGATGGAGACGAGTCTCACATCGCCTGGTGATCTTGGGCTTGTGTGTGTGTTTGGGCTGACGAGGACGTCAGGCCTAAACGGGGGGAGTCTGTGACGCCCCCATTAGTCCCACATCGGATGTGGATGGATTTGTGATGGTCTTTATATGAGACTTGGACACTAGTAATAATAACTGGGCTTAAGCATTTTGGGCTGTGGTTTGGGCCCAACGAGTTATTATTGCTAGTGGGCCGGGTCGTTACATTTGGTATCAGAGCCAATAACCAGCCGGAAGTGTGCGGCGAGTCTCGGCTGAGTCTGGGTCTAGATGACAAGGCTAGCGAGACGAGTCTCACATCGCCTGGTGATCTTGGGCTTGTGTGTGTGTTTGGGCTGACGAGGACGTCAGGCCTAAACGGGGGGAGTCTGTGACGCCCCCATTAGTCCCACATCGGATGTGGATGGATTTGTGATGGTCTTTATATGAGACTTGGACACTAGTAATAATAACTGGGCTTAAGCATTTTGGGCTGTGGTTTGGTGTGACGCCCCCATTAGTCCCACATCGGATGTGGATGGATTTGTGATGGTCTTTATATGAGACTTGGACACTAGTAATAATAACTGGGCTTAAGCATTTTGGGCTGTGGTTTGGGCCCAACGAGTTATTATTGCTAGTGGGCCGGGTCGTTACATTTGGTATCAGAGCCAATAACCAGCCGGAAGTGTGCGGCGAGTCTCGGCTGAGTCTGGGTCTAGATGACAAGGCTAGCGAGACGAGTCTCACATCGCCTGGTGATCTTGGGCTTGTGTGTGTGTTTGGGCTGACGAGGACGTCAGGCCTAAACGGGGGGAGTCTGTGACGCCCCCATTAGTCCCACATCGGATGTGGATGGATTTGTGATGGTCTTTATATGAGACTTGGACACTAGTAATAATAACTGGGCTTAAGCATTTTGGGCTGTGGTTTGGGCCCAACGAGTTATTATTGCTAGTGGGCCGGGTCGTTACATTATGCAACACGAGGACTTCCCAGGGGGTCACCCATCCTAGTACTACTCTCGCCCAAGCACACTTAACTGCGGAGTTCTGATGGATGCGATCATACCAGCACCCTGCAAACGACAGGTGGGTTACTTTCGATCCGGGCTTTAGCTCTTTGGCCCTCTGGTTGCTTTAGTCCAGTCGGACACCTGTTATTGATTTGCCCTGCTGATTAGATCCATATGACCTATTTTGACATATCCTGATCCTCCTGATTGATATTGACTTCATTAGACCTGTTCATGATTAGCTTGGATTATTATGGTTTCATGCTCCATGATTATTCGTGATAAATCTTGATTCCCTTGAGACACACTATATACATATGCTTGTCATGCTCATGTCTTGATTATATCTGATGAGTTGATCTATATACCGCATGATTGTTCGATAGACACTGACTCCGTAGATATATGATATACAGCTACTTGTTAGTTTCCATATCTAGTACATAGATGTTATGATCGGATTATACCTGTTGATTCCTGTCAGCCGATATACTGTTGATACTTAGATATGCATGATTGATTGATCCTGATTGGTAGATACTACTCGATGTTTCGATATGCATGATTGATAGATATCCCTTGATGTTCCGATATGCATGATAGATTCTGATCGATATGATAGATGATTTCCCTGTTGGGATCTCGGCTTATGGCCGATTACTCGGTCACCAGACCGTGAGCTTTTGATCATAGCATGATGACTACCACGCACGCTGTACTTCACGTACATCAGCGGAGTCATGACCGCAACGATGTTCTTTACCGGTAAAGTGGTCTAGAGAAAGGACCCGTGAGCCCCTAGATAGGCACCAGTGGGTGCGGGGTTATGTCAGCCAGCTAGGTGCCAGCTAGGTGGTATGAGCCTGAGGTCCTCGTGACCAATACTGGCATTGATTGGGTACTTGAGTTCATTTGTTGACGCATTCTTATTATCTTGCGCTGTTATTGATAGATATCTTACCCTGTACCCTTACTGCTCAGTTCATGATTGATTATCTCGTTTACATACATAGATTTCCAGCATTTATTACTTGCAGTTTCATTACCCTTGATTACCTGCTTATTCACTTATCTGTGGATTTGGTTGATTATCAGTAAATCTGCTTTATTGTTCAGCTTTACCCTATGATTCTTACTATCCGCAGATTATTGTACCCAGTAGGTACGATTAGCTATTTCTCGGCTCGTCGTGCCCACTGGGATACATGTACAGTGTATCTCACACCCCCTGGGTGACCATTTTTCATTTATAAATGTAACGACCCGGCCCACTAGCAATAATAACTCGTTGGGCCCAAATGTGACGCCCCCATTAGTCCCACATCGGATGTGGATGGATTTGTGATGGTCTTTATATGAGACTTGGACACTAGTAATAATAACTGGGCTTAAGCATTTTGGGCTGTCGTTTGGGCCCAACGAGTTATTATTGCTAGTGGGCCGGGTCGTTACATTTGGTATCAGAGCCAATAACCAGCCGGAAGTGTGCGGCGAGTCTCGGCTGAGTCTGGGTCTAGATGACAAGGCTAGCGAGACGAGTCTCACATCGCCTGGTGATCTTGGGCTTGTGTGTGTGTTTGGGCTGACGAGGACGTCAGGCCTAAACGGGGGGAGTCTGTGACGCCCCCATTAGTCCCACATCGGATGTGGATGGATTTGTGATGGTCTTTATATGAGACTTGGACACTAGTAATAATAACTGGGCTTAAGCATTTTGGGCTGTGGTTTGGGCCCAACGAGTTATTATTGCTAGTGGGCCGGGTCGTTACAATATCGAGTTTTTAACTTACAATCTAAGACGATCATAGAATCGATAAATGTTAAGGTAGATGAAGCTTTTCACTTTGAATCTGAAAAATCTACCCTCGATATCTCTCTCGATGATGATACACCTGCTAATGCATCTTCTTCTAACAATTCTTTTGATAATAATGATGCATCTAACGGTTCTTCAAGTTTATCTGATGTGCAGGAATCATCTCGTGTACCTCCGACTACTCCTCTACCTCAGACGCTACGCATCTCCAAGGATCACCCTGAATCGAACATCATTGGAGATCCACAAGAAGGAGTTAGAACACGGAGACAATTGGTTTGCGGATTTGCATGCTATGTATCTCAAATCGAACCAAGGAATGTTGATGAAGCTCTCCAAGATGACTATTGGATTAAAGCAATGCAGGAAGAGCTCCATCAATTCGAGCGAAACAAAGTCTGGGAATTGACGAAGCCTCCGAAGCAACACAATGTGATAGGTACCAAATGGATCTTCAAGAACAAGAAAAATGAAGAAGGTACTATCATCAGGAACAAAGCAAGGTTAGTTGCTCAAGGCTACTCTCAAGTAGAAGGTATAGACTTTGATGAAACTTTCGCCCCTGTAGCTAGACTCGAGTCCATTCGTATATTGTTTGCGATTGCTTGTCATTTTAAAATCAAATTATTTCAAATGGACGTTAAGAGCGCCTTTTTAAATGGGTTTTTAAATGAGGAAGTTTATGTGGCTCAACCGAAAGGTTTTGTGGATCATAAACTACCTAACCATGTTTTTCGTCTGAAAAAGGCTCTTTACGGTCTGAAACAAGCACCGCGAGCATGGTACGAAAGGTTGACAAAGCACCTTTTGGAAAAGGGCTATACTCGAGGGGGAGCTGACAGGACTCTCTTTGTGAAGCATTATCAAAACAATTTCATAGTTGCTCAAATCTATGTCGATGACATTGTTTTTGGAGCAACAAGAGATAATGATGCTTCTAAATTCGCGGAGACCATGGAAAGCGAATTTGAGATGTCCATGATGGGCGAATTGACTTATTTTCTTGGATTACAAGTTAAACAAAACGATGAAGGAATTCACTTGTGTCAATCCAAGTATGCACTGGAGTTGGTCAAAAAGTTTGATCTTGAAAATTCTAAGGATTTTCCGACTCCAATGGGAACTAGCCATAAGGGACTTGGAAGTGAATCACAAAGTGAGAATGTAGACGAGAAACTGTACCGCAGTATGATTGGAAGTCTACTATATCTCACGGCTAGTCGCCCGGATATATCCTTCAGTGTTGGGATTTGTGCGAGATATCAATCAGCACCGAAGGAGGTTCACCTGAAAGCGGTGAAACGGATCATCCGATATATCAAAGGTACAATCAATTTCGGAATTTGGTATCCTATGGGAACGACTTTGGATATTGTTGGATACTCAGATGCCGATTGGGCTGGATCAGTGGATGACCGGAAAAGCACGAGTGGTGCATGCTTCTATCTTGGCCACTGCCTTGTTGCATGGCACAGTAAAAAGCAGAACTGCATAGCACTCTCGACTGCCGAAGCGGAGTACATTTCTGCAGGAAGTTGTTCAACCCAATTGATTTGGATGAAAAGCGTGTTGAGCGATTTCCGGATTTCAACATCTTCGGTAACCATTTTATGTGACAACACTAGTGCTATTAACATTTCTAAAAACCCTGTGTTGCACTCTAGAACAAAACATATTGAACTTAGATATCATTTTCTTAGAGAGCTAGTTGAATCAAACATTCTTCAACTGTCATATATTTCAACTGAGGATCAATTAGCTGATATCTTAACAAAACCTTTGGATCAAAAACGTTTTATTCACTTGCGTAAAGCAATTGGCATGCTTTCCTTGAAATAAACTCTTTTGAAACCTTTGCTTAGGTTAGGTTTTGTTTTTGTTTTTGTTTTGTTCTTTATCTATGTTTTGTACATAGGACATTAATTGAGCATAAATCATAATTGACTTTAATTGCATCCTTTTATGCATTTAGAAATTTATTATGCTTTTGATGTCATAATATTTCAATGTTGCAATGATCATTTACGTTAATTAAACCATCTTTTAAGTGATCAAAGTCAATTTCTCTCTCAATGATCTCTTGGTATAGTCATTATCATATTTGATTGCTTAGTCGAGTATGAATTCGAGATCAATGGTTTGGTTGAATACTTTATATATTAAATAATTGATAGCCAATTGAGGGGGAGTCAATGAAATGTAAAATGCTCAAAAGATGTGGAAAGAGTTACATCCCATGAGGAGTGTGAAAACTACCACCACATGGAGAAAATAAAAAAAAATACTCCATGAATGAAAAGCAAATTTTTGTTTTGAAAATTGTTGATGAAATTCATATTGAAATACTTGACTCAGTCGTATTTCATGGTTGGTATAAGGTGGGATTTTTAGTAAAAGATGCTCAAAGAGCCACTCCTTCAACAGATTGTCTAGATATATTATCTAACTTATCTGGGATTTCAAACATCTATTGATCTTGGTACTTCATTTTCTTTACTAAAATTGATGATTTGATAAAGGCATTACACATAGGATCAGGATAGATGTAATTGAAGTTGTTCAACTTTAAGTGTTTTAACTTTCGTAAATTTTCGTTTCATTTTTGGATATTTTTGATAGATTTTGCATAATCTATTTCTTGTTGTATGAAACGATGTCTTTTGTTTAAAGTTGACATGGTAAAGTGCTTACATACTTTTTCTGGATTTTATGGAATTTTTTCTGAATTTTTCTGGAGAAAAAGTTGAAGCCGATCCGGATCGGGGTAAGTGATCCGGATCCCGAACGCAGGATTCTTCCTGCGGGTAGCCGATCCGGATCACATTCTCGATCCGATCCGGATCACGGCTAGGGTTTTTATAAGAACAAAAAGGATTTGATTTCTTTTACCCTAATCTTTTGTTCTAAAATCTCTAGAGCTTCTCTCTCTAGATTTCTTGCATTTTGGAGCTTCCAAACTCAAAGTTCTTCGGATTCAAGTAAGTTTTATTGATCAAAACTCGGTTTTTCACAGTTTTTATGGTTTTGCTTCAAACGTGAGTTGAAATCTTGAAACTTTTTCGTTTGTGAATGGTTTTTGATCAAATTTCTTTTGAAATAAGGACTCTGGGTCAATTAGTTGTGCTTTTATGCTGGGTTTTTACCTGATTAACGAGTTTTTAGGCTTCGATTTCTAAAAATTCTGGTTTAGGGCATAAAAGAGGAATTTTGGGAAATCATGGAATTGATCTATTTTTAAAATTCTTTTTGGAAAACTAATTTGATTCTTGGCTTCTCTACATGATTATGATTGTCTAGGTACAATTTTTCAAACTTTTCAAAATTGACGATTTTTCATGTGTTCTTGAGTTGGTTTGCACAGGACACTTTCTCTAAAATCAAGGCACTAACGTCAATGGCACTCTCATGGCTAATCCTGTTGTTAGTCACTATGGTGCACACCCGTGCAACTGTCAAAAAGGAACAAGATAGCCCTCCTCGCGACAAGACAAAAACTGATGATAGTTCAGACTATGATGATGAAGAATGGGAAGAATTCTTCAAAGAAGTTCAACAAAAAATTGATGAGGAGGATAGGCAGTATTTGAAGAACAAAAGGCTAAAGAAGTCTGCTTCAACGACAAGACAATATACAAGACGAAAAAGTACCAGCATTCAGATTAATGAGCCTCTTACTAGAGCACGCTCACTTTCTGGAATTCTACAAACTGAATCTCCATGGGTTACGGGACAGAATGCACCTTCTGCATCCACGCAGAATCCATCAACATCAAGGAGAAGGACTGCTGAAACAGATACATTAGCATCCATTCGCCAAGAACAGCAAAGACTGTCTGCTGAACAAGAAAAGTTGTCCAGAGAACTTCAGCTCATTTCATCTGAGCATAAGAAGATCAAGAAGAAATTTTCAAGTATTTCAAAGATGCTTAAAGGAGTCTTAAGCAAACTGAGCTGTACCAGTTCAGACACCTCCGACTAAACAAACTTTTTCTTTGTGCAGGATTTTCAGGTCTTAGTCTTTTTGATATTTTTAGTTTAGTTCTCAGTTTGTGCATATTAATAGAACTTTTTTTTTTTAACTCTCCTTACATATTGTAGCTCTTGCTACGTTTTGGCTTTGTTTTGTGACAAAAAGGGGGAGAGAGTTAGAGAGAACTTTGAACAATGAACAATGATTGTGAATATCAACTTTGTGAACGTTAAGGTAAGTATGACTCCAACTTCAACTCTTGGTTTTATCTTGTGATTTGTTGCATGTCCCTACTAACTATTTGACTAACTATTTGGGCATGTAATATGACTAACAAGTTGATGATGGACTAACATACTTTGACATTTGGTTTTCGATTGCTTAGAAGATATGTTGGTTTTAACTATGATTCTCTTACATATCTGAATTTTTCAAATGTCATGATGAGAATAAACTCTATCTCTGTAGTTGGTTTTGAATGTTTCAATTCTTGAGGTATCTAACGATTTTGTTTGTCAAGAATGCCTTCTGTGTGCAGAGATTACAGATGTCTAAGTCTAGAGTCTGTTCTAGGAGTTTATCTCATGTTTTTAATTTCTGGATCTCTTTTGTAAATTTTTGTTGTATGGTGATAGCAACAAAAATATCTTTTTGAATTTTCTTTTGTGGATTTGTGTTTTGTCACGAAACCGCCAAAGGGGGAGATTGTTACGGAATTTGAGTTGGCGTATTTCGTGAATGTATTAAGTCTTGAAGATTGAAGATGAAGAAACTTTGGATCGTATACCTCAATCTCAAGAAAGAAGAATTCAAAAGGATCAGGTACGTTTAACTAAAGAATTTTGATGATCCGAATACTTCTTATAGTGTAGAAACACCTGGAAGAGGTTTTAATTGCTTAAACATCAAAAACTGGACATGGGACATGTTCAGGATCCGGATCGTGGCTTGCAATCCGGATCCCGAAGGGTGTTGGTTCATACACTGGTTCAATCCGGATCGCAGCCTCCTCTGATCCGGATCCCGAACACTAGTTTTACCTGCTTGCTTCCTCGATCCGGATCAGGAACTGCAATCCGGATCCCGAACATGATGTTTTGGTAAAACTGTATGAACGATCCGGATCGGGGACTACGATCCGGATCCCGAACAAGCATTTTTCTGGAAACCGTCTTTTGTGCTTCTGCAATCCGGATCGCCAAATCCAATCCGGATCGCCGTCGGTAATTCTTTCCAGAAAAGGCTGTTTTTGATCCGTATATTCTTCCTAGGGTTTCTAACCTATAAATAGGCCCTGTATTCATTTTCTAGGGCATCCGCAGTATGAGCTATTACAAAAGAAAATAGCCGAAAAGAAAAAATCCACATATATAGAGAAGAAAGGAAATCAATAGATTTATTCTATGTTTCTTCATCTATATTGATTGATTTGATTCTAGGTTTTCCATACTCACATTTTGAGTAGAATCAAATCAATGAATACTTAGATGGTATTTCCGATCTATCTTTAATCTAAGTATTCGGCGGATCATCACCACCCAAACAAACAACGATTTACCCCAAAATCGGCGCGTGGACTCGCGTGGCCTTGTGGATTCAAGGTGCAACCGCTCTCGTGGATTCGGAGCGAGGTACGTTCGTGGATTCGAAGCGTGCCACTGGGTGAAGACCGTGGATTCGGTCGGACGTCGTGGACTCGACGTTGGACGCTGTGGATTCAGCGTTGGGCGCGGATCGTGGATTCGAGAAGCGTCGTGGAGCGAGCGGGAAGATCTACTAGGAGCGTATGAAAAAGGTTGAGTCGTCTGTGAGTACGGTATATCACCTTGTACGTGGTTTAATTCTAGTGGTTTTCGCCGTGTTATCGGTCCCGTGGTTTTTTACTCCGGTTTGGAGTTTTTCCACGTAAAAATCTTGCGTGTTCTTTTATTTTTCCGCATTGGGTTTATTTGCGCAATGATTTTTTGAGTGTTTATTGTTTACACCTATTCACCCCCCTCTAGGTGTTTTTTCCCCTATTTAGATCCAATTACTTATAACCCAACAGAACTAGCCATAAGGGACTTGGAAGTGAATCACATAGTGAGAATGTAGACGAGAAACTGTATCGAAGTATGATTGGAAGTCTACTTTATCTCACGGCTAGTCGCCCGGATATATCCTTCAGTGTTGGGATTTGCGCGAGATATCAATCAGCACCGAAGGAGGTTCACCTGAAAGCGGTGAAGCGGATCATCCGATACATCAAAGGAACGATAAATTTCGGAATTTGGTATCCTATGGGAACAAGTTTGGATATTGTTGGATACTCAGATGCCGATTGGGCTGGATTGGTGGATGATCGGAAAAGCACGAGTGGTGCATGCTTCTATCTTGGCCATTGTCTTGTCGCATGGCACAGTAAAAAGCAGAACTGCATAGCACTCTCGACTGCCGAAGCGGAGTACATTTCAGCGGGAAGTTGTTCAACCCAATTGATTTGGATGAAAAGCGTGTTGAGCGATTTCCGGATTTCAGCAACTTCGGTAACCATTCTTTGTGACAACACTAGTGCTATTAACATTTCCAAAAACCCTGTGTTGCACTCTAGAACAAAACATATTGAACTTAGATATCATTTTCTTAGAGAGCTAGTTGAATCAAATATTCTTCAACTGTCATATATTTCAACTGAGGATCAATTAGCTGATATCTTAACAAAACCTTTGGATCAAAAACGTTTTATTCACTTGCGTAAAGCAATTGGCATGCTTTCCTTGAAATAACCTTTTTGAAACCTTTTGCTTAGGTTAGGTTTTGTTTTTCTTTTGTTTTGTTCTTTATCTATGTTGGTACATAGGACATTAATTGAGCATAAATTATAATTGACTTTAATTGCATCTTTTCACACATTTAGAAATTTATTATGCTTTTGATATCATAATATTTCAATGTTGCAATGATCATTTATGTTAATTAAGTCATCTTTTAAGTGATCAAAGTCAATTTCTCTCTCAATGATCTCTTGGTATAGTCATTATCTTATTTGATTGCTTAGTCGAGTATGAATGCGAGATCAATTTTTGGTTGAATACCTTATATATTAAATAATTGATAGCCAATTGAGGGGGAGTCAAAGAAAAGTAAAATGCTCAAAAGATGTGGAAAGAGTTACATCCCAATGAGGAGTGTGAAAACTACCACCACATGGAGGAAAGAGCTACCACCTCGGTCATCCGAGTACTGTGTGCAGCTACCAAATGAATACCAAGCATGGTTTCGTCAATTTTTTAATTTAATAAAATGCATATTGAAATACTTGACTCTGTCAAATTTCAAGGTTGGTATAAGGTGGAATTTTGATAAAAGATGCTCAAAGAGCCACTCTCTTCAACAGATTGTCTAGATATATTATCTAACTTATCTGGGATTTCAAACATCTATTGATCTTGGTATTTCATTTTCTTTACCAAAATTGATGATTTGATAAAGGCATTACGCATAAGATCAGGTTAGATGTGATTGAAGTTGTTCAACTTTAAGGGATTTAAATTTCATAAATTTTCGTTTCATTTTTGAGTATTTTTGATAGATTTAGTATAATCTATTTCTTGTTGTATGAAACGATGATTTTTGTTTAAAGTTGATATGGTAAAGTGCTTACATACTTTTTCTGGATTTTATGAAATTTTTCTAAAATTTTCTGAAGAAAAAGGTGGAGCCGATCCGGATCGGGGTAAGTGATCCGGATCCCGAACGCAGGCTGTTTCCTGCGGGTAGCCGATCCGGATCACATTCACGATCCGATCCGGATCACGGCTAGGGTTTTTAATAGAACGAAAGGGATTTGATTTCTTTTACCCTAATCTTTTGTTCTCAAGTCTCTAGAGCTTCTCTCTCTAGAATTCTTGCATCTCGGAGCTTTCCAAACTCAAGTTCTTCGAATCCAAGTTTTGTTGATCAAAATCTCGGTTTTTCATTGTTTTTGCTTGTTTGCTCAAAACGTAAGCAGAAATCTTGCATCTTTTTCGTTTGTGAATGGTTTTTGGTCAAATTTCTTTTGAAATAAGAACTTTGGGTAGATTAGTTTTGATTATATGCTGGGTTTTCACCTGATTAACGAATTTTTAGGCTTCGATTTCTGAAAATTCTGTTTTAGGGCATATAAGAGGAATTTTTGAAAATCATGCGATTGATCCATTTTTAAAATTCTTTTTGCAAAACTAATTTGATTCTTAGCTTCTCTACATGATCATGATTGTTTGGGTACAATTTTTCAAATTTTTGAAAATTAATAATTTTTCTTGTGTTCTTGAGTCGGTGTTCACAGGATACATTTCTCACTAGCTATCAAAATGGTGATCACATGGGTTATTTTCCTACTTGCTGCCATGGTCCATGCTAAGGACACTGCAAAGCCTAAGAAGGCTAAGAGGACTAAAAGAGCTCAGAATGATTCCGATACAGATTCAGAGACTGCTTTAATTGACTGGGATAACCTCGAGATCGAGGAAGATGTGCCCATTATCTCCAAAGGGAAAGCACCTGCTGAAGCTTCAAAGACAAAGCCTCAGCCTACTGCTGCAGAAAAAGGAAAAGCTCCCATGGACCCAAGTCCAATCGGAACAAGGATGAAAACTGGTGCAAGAAAAAGAGGCAGTGCTCGGGGCATTTCGATTAACGAACCTATTGCTAGCCAGCCTCCCCCACAGGAATTTATCAGCTCCACGAGAATCAAGGATTTTGAGAAAAGGGAATGCATTGGTGAGAGATATGTTAATGTCAAACCAATGAAGGAACGATCTGCAGCCTTTGGGATTTTATTTGATCAAGTTGGTCTTGGTCCAATTTGCAACTTCCCTGAAACAACTGGGTATTGTCCACACTCAGTTCGAATGTTTTATCAGAATGCTGCAAGTCTAACTGATCATGATGACGGACGTTGAGAATTTCATACTTTGGTTAAAGGTATCAAAATCAAAGTCACTCCCCAACTGATTGGAGAGGTGCTCAGTATGAAAGCCAGAGCAGATGGACTTCATTACCTTAAAACTCAAAGCTTCAACGACAACTCCTGGAGAGTTGTAGTCAATGGAATTTGTCTTCCGGATACTTTGTCTACCGGAAATTCTGTATTCTCCAAAGAGCTTCGTACAGAGTATAAGTATATAAACTTCATTGTCTGTTACAACATTCTTCCCAACATGAATACGAAGGTTCTTCGATGGGACAGGATGTTATTCCTTTATCTTCTTGGAAACCCGGCCGCATTGATGGGAGCAAACTTGAATATTCCTTTTCTGATTTGGTCAAGGATGGCGCGGTATGTGGAACACTCTCACCCCACAGAGAGACTACCTTATCCCGTGATAATCATGCGCATCCTTAAAAAGTTTAAAGTCGATACAAGCGCAAGCTCATACATGTACAGTTTGGGCACCATTAATGAGACAACAATTGTAAAGTCCCTATCGACAAAGCAAGATGATCCTCTATCTCCTCTAATCCGACAAAGAGCTCGACCACAAGCAACTACTTCTACAGCCCCTGTTCCTCCATCACAGCAGGCACCTCCATCCACCTCTGATGATGATGCCTCTGTCAGCTCTATATTTAAAGAACAACAGCGACTCTCAAATGAGCAAGAACGGATGTCACAGGAATTCACTGAAATGAGAGGAGAAATTCAAGTAGTGAAAAAGGAGCTGGAAATCATCACTGCCTCTCAAATCACTTTGACCAAGTCCGTCTCTTCAATGAAAAAACTGATGAAGAAAATTTTTGCAAAAATGGGATGCACCACCTCGGATGACTCCGACTCTCAGGAGTAAATTTTTGTTTTAACTTTCTTTTGCTTTTTGCAGGATTTTCACTTTTCATGTTTGTTTATCTTTTTAACTCTCTTTTGTTTTGTAATTATTGGCTCGTTTCTGTGACAAAAAGGGGGAGAGAGTTTAGAGAGAACTTGAACAATGACTTGAACAGTGACATGAACAATGATGTGAAAATGATGTGAAAACTTGAACAGTGACATGAACAATGATGTGAAAACTGTGTGAATGTGTGAACATTAAGGTAAGTATGACTTCAACTTCAACTTTGCTTTTATCTTGTGATTTGTTGCATGTCCCTACTAACTATTCGACTAACTATTTGGGCATGTAATATGACTAACGAGTTGATGTTGGACTAACATTTTGTGACATTTGGTTTTTGAATGCTTAGAAGATATGTTGGTTTTTGTCTATGATTTTCTTACATATCTGAATTCTCAAATGTCATGATGATCATATAAACTCTATCTCTGTATTTGGTTTTGTATGTTTCAATTCTTGAGGTATCTAACGATTTCTTTTGTCAAGAATGATTTCTTTGTGCAGAGAGTACAGATGTCTAAGTCTAGAGTCTGTTTTAGGAGTTTATCTCATGTTTTTAAATTTTTGGATCTCCATTGTAAATTTTTGTTGTATGGTGATAGCAACAAAAATATCTTTTTGAATTTTCTTTTGTGGATTTGTGTTTTGTCACGAAACCGCCAAAGGGGGAGATTGTTACGGAATTTGAGTTGGCGTATTTCGTGAAAAGTGTTAAGTCTTGAAGATTGAAGATGAAAGAATTTTGGATCATATACCTCAATCTCAAGAAAGAAGAATTCAAAAGGATCAGGTATGTTTAACTAAAGATTTTTGGTGATCCGAATACTTCTTGTAGTGTAGAAACACCTGGAAGAATGTTTAATTGCATAAAAATCAAAAACTGGACATGTGACATGTTCAGGATCCGGATCGGACCTTGCAATCCGGATCCCGAAGGGTGTTTGTTCATACACTGGTTCAATCCGGATCGCAGCATCTCATGATCCGGATCCCGAACACTAGTTTTACCTTTTTACTTGCACGATCCGGATCAGGATTTGCAATCCGGATCCCGAACGTTGATGTTTGGTGAAACTGTATGAACGATCCGGATCGGGGACTTCGATCCGGATCCCGAACAAGTGTTTTTCTGGAAACCGTCTTTCTTGCTACTGCAATCCGGATCGCCCAATTCCAATCCGGATCGCCGTCGGTAAAATTTCCAGAAAAGGCTGTTTTTGATCCTTATCTTCTTCCAATGGTTTCTAACCTATAAATAGACCCTATGATTCATTTTTAGGGTACGAGACTTAATAGAAAAATATAGCCGAAAGGAAAAAGATCCACATATAGAGAAGAAAGGAAATCAATAGATTAATTCTATGTTTCTTCATCTATATTGATTGATTTGATTCTAGGTTTTCCAAACTCAGATTTTGAGTAGAATCAAATCAATGAATACTTAGATGGTATTTCCGATCTATTTCTAATCTAAGTATTCGGCGGATCATCACCACCCAAAAACAACGATTTACCCCAAATCGGCGCGTGGACTCGCGTGGCCTTGTGGATTCAAGGTGCAACCGCTCTCGTGGATTCGGAGCGAGGTACGTTCGTGGATTCGAAGCGTGCTACTGGGTGAAGACCGTGGATTCGGTCGGACGTCGTGGACTCGACGTTGGACGCTGTGGATTCGGCGTTGGGCGCAGATCGTGGATTCGAGAAGCGTTGTGGAGCGAGCGGAGAAGATCTACTAGGAGCGTATGGTAAAAGGTTGAGTCGTCTGTGAGTACGTTATATCACCTTGTACGTGTGTTAATTCTAGTGGATTTCGCCGTGTTATCGGTCCCGTGGTTTTTTACTCCGGTTTGGAGTTTTTACACGTAAAAATCTTGCGTGTTCATTTTTATTTCCGCATTGGGTTTTATTGCGCAATGATTTTTTGAGTGTTTATTGTTTACACCTATTCACCCCCCACTAGGTGTTTTTTCCCCTATTTAGATCCTTAATTAATATAACCCAACAACCCCATCCACTAGAGACCTGATACCCAATCTGATGCATAAGCAACCTCCAGTCAACCGCCCAAGGTCCACGGTTGCCGTAATACCCTGCCATCAAGCCTGCCTGTCCCAAAACCCAAGATCCACAATCGGGTAGAACAATCAATATCCGGTCAACCGCCTACTGTCCGCGGTTGCCGCAATAACCCACAAGTCCGACATCAAATACACCCTGTCTCCGACCCCAAGGTCCCGGCTACACTATCCCAAACCCCTGCTCGAACCCGAGCAACATGCCTCGATAGTCTAAATAAGAAGGAGAAAGAAAGCAATCATGGTTTCTCCTAAGTCAAATCCCAATATGATAGTGTAGCAACAAAAGATGGCCTATCTAGATGTCCATACAAGCATGCAAGTGTTCTCAAGGAAATATAATTCAAGGCATTAATCATTAACAGTATCCACCTACGCATGTCGTCTACCCTCAAGTAGTACCATCAACAGGATAATCAAATAGTCCAACATAAATATTCCATTCCACATGCAAGGTTAACCGCTATCAAAGCAACCCTATTCCCACACCGGCATGCATAAACCTAACAACGATCATGATTAAGCAAGATGTCCAATAAAGGGGATCACTCTAATATTCCTAGTGAGCATGTCAAAATAGAGGCAAGAAACAACCACCCACCTCGAGCGCTAAATCCTGATCCCAACAGCGAAGTCCGCGCCCGGTCTCAACGATCACCACGGTACTGCACACCCCAAAAGAACAAGCACAATTAATCAACCATGCTCACACCAAAATCTGTCCCAAATACAATCAGTCCACAGTTTTGCCTTTTTCACCTGCGAGATCTGCTCGTGAAATTCCAGGAAAAATACCGTCACGATCCTCGCGACGAACCGGTCGAAACGATTACCTGCACGTTTCCACATGAATTTTCTACGCTGAGATCCAAAATCGACAAGAGAACCACCCAGAAACAAACCAATCACAAAAACTGAATCGCAAAGTTCTGTAAACAGGGACTTTTCACATTCTGGAAAAATTCAGGAAATTCCAAGAAAATTTGGGGAGATTCCTCGTGATGTGTAGATGCAAATCGCTTTTTGAATCACCTCAATCCGATGTCTGTGCGCGAAGATATCACCAAAACAATACAGCGCTGTCCAAAACTCTACCCCAGAAAATGAGGTCAGAAGATGATCCGAAAAACCGATGAAAACCTCGGAATGGGAAAAACTAGAAAACACGAGAAACGTAGCCCTACCTGTCGTTAAGACGATGACGCAAGAATCGCTGAAAAATACTGCCTGGGTAGCTCGGGAGAGTCCGCGCACTGAAATGCGACGAAGGGAAACACAAATGAACGAGCGTCGCGCCGCGCCGTAAAATCCAAACCTTGAAGTGCGTGCCACCACAAATCTTGGAAATCCTCCAGAAGATGTAGAACTCGAAGGGGAACAACTTTGCTGAAGACACCTTGGTGAGAGGAGGCTCGGAAACGGTGGAAAAAGTGAGAAGAAAGGAGCTCGGGCTGTTTAAATAGGCCTCACAGAACAATTGGGGAAATGACATCTGGGTCCCCGATTTCGGG
The DNA here is from genome assembly GCA_029168755.2 of Tillandsia fasciculata. NCBI lineage: Eukaryota > Viridiplantae > Streptophyta > Magnoliopsida > Poales > Bromeliaceae > Tillandsia > Tillandsia fasciculata. Next base: position 102,486 of record JAQOTM010000301.1, read on the forward strand.
CGCCCGGAAATTTCCGGGCGCGCACAGTGCGGCCCGGCCCAAGATTTTCGGGCGCGCACAGTGCGGCCCGGCCCATGGCGCGCCGTCGGACGGGATCCGAAATCCGTCCGACCCGCCTCATCGCCCGCCACGTGTCGCCCGAACAGGCGACAGCCGATTCCTCCACTCCCGCTACGCCGCGTGGCCACCCCCGGGAGTCGACACGTGTCCCGGTCAGCGGTCAGTCGCGCCTGCGCGCACAGCCTGCGCCCGCTGCCCATCCTGCCCGCACAGTTGACCAGCCAATAGGGAAGCGCCACGTCTCCCTGCCACTGACCGCTGCACCCGGTGCACGAGCCTCAGTAAGCCGAACCAATGATGACCTGCCACGTGTCCACCCCGGTGCACCATGAACCAATACCCAACCATCCTGCTTCGTGGACCGAGAGCTGTGAGCCAGCCTATGGGGTGATGCCACGTGTCTCCGCCTCGGTGCACGACGGCCGCGTGGACCGCGCGCCTGCCCGCGCGCCCGCGCCCTGCCCGCGCCGCGCGCCGCCGCCATTCCGCCTGCCTGAGGCCGCGCTGCCGCCCGCCGACGCTGCCCGCCGCCGCCGCCGCCGCCGGCGATCGCCGGAGTTACTGTTCCGGCCATGAACAGTACCTGATGCTCAAAAAACACAAGTATATAGTCCATCTTGACCGTTTTCACGCGCTGAATCCGAATTTGATGTCCGTTTTGCCAAATTCCCACTCTAAAAATTGCCGAATGCCCCCGGAAAGGTATTCTTAGCCCGAATTTCGTGCTGAGCCCAATCTTACTATCCATTTTGTGCGAAAACACTTCCAGAGGTCCGACGGAGTCAACCGATCACCCACGCGATCCATTTAAGCCTGAAGTCCAACTCTTGTGTCCAATTATGCCCCAAACACCGCCAACACACCATGTAGGTCTCCAGTGGCCACCCCAACGCACTACAACAGCTCTGCGGAGATCCAGGTCATCACATCCTCCCCCACTAAAAGAAAGTTTCGTCCTCGAAACTAAAGTCATTCCTCAACACGGAATCTCAACCATACAGAGGGGGGTAAATATCCAAAACGTCGAATCCTGGAGTTGGGTCCTCAACTCCCAAACTGGTGCCATGCCAGACAACTCCGATAGGAGAACAGCTGGGAACTCACAACCAAAAGGGGTATCTCCGAGTCCTGGCGCCGCCGCAGGTCCCTCAAACACACCAGCCAAAAGGCTACTCACCCACTGCGAGACATCCGCCTCGCTCACAAAGTCAAAACCAAAGAGGCGAAGATACTCTCAAGCAACCCAGGTACACCAACACCTCCGGGCCTGGCTCCCGCGAAAACCGTCCTCGCAGCGTAATCAGCTGCCGCGAAAAGAAAATAACCGAGCCAGCCTAACCGTCCTAAGTACCAAACCAAGCCCCACAACCAGGTCAAGACCATCAGGTCAACAAGTACAATCAAGGACTCAACTGCACCGGGCAGGACCCACAACACGTCCCTACGTGCCAAAGATCGGGAATACGACCTCCCGAACACCCGGTAACCGTCCTACCCTTAACCCAATGCAAGGAAGTACATGCACTCCTAACAAATGACTAGGATGCCCAAATGCAATACAATGCACAACCAATGCCGGTAATTACAGTAAAACCATACCTGCCCCCACAAGGTCGGCTGCTGTAAAATCCTCCACCTGAGCGGCGTAGACCCGACCGCTCTGAGCCGGCAGCTGATGATCCGCGGGGTAAAAAGGTGGTGATCCGCTCGCTGGAGCATAAGGCCACTGAGTCGACAACTGCTGCTGAGGCGAAAAAGGAGCCGATGCTGATGAGGGTGCCACTGAAGCCGAAAGGGGGCACGAAGCTCGAAGGTGGCCTGGCTGTCCACACTTGTAACAACAACCCCATCTCTGATCAGACGTGTGCGACAAATGAGGTCCTCCACAGAATACGCATCTGTCTCTATCGCGAAGCCGTGGCCGCTCCGACCGCTGCCGTCTTTGTGTCTGATGCTGAGACTCCTGCTGCTGCTGCGATGGCCACTGGGATCCACTAGACTCTCGCTGCTCCACACGCCCACGGCTAGGCGACTGAGGCCGTGGCGGTCTCCGTGAACTAGTCTGTCCCTCATCCTCGGGTACTGGTCGTTTCCTCACGGAACTCTGTGCGACCATCTCGCCTCTCCTTGCCACCTCTGTGTCGCCTCTCTCCACCCAAGAGGCATGCTCGACGGCCTCCTGAAGAGTCTGGTGTCGCTGTGCATGTACAAAGATATAAATCTCACTGCGAAGGCCTGCCTCGAATAACTCAACCTGATGTGGTCCATCCCGGGCGACATAGGGCACACAATTAAACAGCCGCATGAACTCCTGATGGTAATCCTGAACTGACCGGTCGCCCTGCTGAATGTTCTTCAAGTCATCCTCCAGCTTCCTCTTCACGCTGGTCGAAAAATAGGTATCCACAATCATACGCCGAAACTCGGACCAGGGTAACTGTCGAGAAATCTGAAACTCCCGTGGCTCCACCCGACGCCACCAAAGGTCAGCATCTCCCTCTAGGCAATGCACCGCCATATGAACTCTGTACCTCGGATCGATGAAGAAATCCCTGAAAATCTTCTCCATCGCTGATAACCATGTCCCAACCTCCCACGGCTGCATATCCTGCCCCGAGAATCTGGGCGGTCCGTGCTGACAAAACTTAACCAATTTGTCAGCGAAGTCCTGCTCCTCAGCCGGGGTCAAAGGCTGGGCCACGCCCTGAGCCCCGCTACTCAAAGATGGCGCCGTCGGCACTAGTGGTTCCACAGGTGGTGCCGGGGTCTCTAACACTGTCGGAGGCGGCGCCCCTCTCTGCGCCAGTAGCTGCTCAATCCGCTGCTCCTGTCGGCGGCTGCTCTCCGCCAATTGGGCTACCAAGGCCCTCAACTCAGCAATCTCAGATGGTCCAGCCTGTCCTCGGGCAACAGGGGGTGTAGGGGCACCCCGGGTAGGAATCCGACGTCGGGGAGGCATCTGCCACAAGAACCACAAGTCAGCCACACAACCACACACGACCCAATCTAGCGAAAGTCAAAGGCATCCCCCTATTTTTGTAACTTTATGTTGTCTGCAGCCAACATAACTGTCCCACAAAAATAGGGTATGCTGATCCCTCTTCACTCACTGGAAGAGTTAAAACCAAATCACCGACTTTCGCAAAAAGTCACGGCTCTCACGCCCTATCATCCTTGGGTTAGCCAAAAGCCTAGGGTTTCCTAAGTCCCAACTGACCTATCCCTAAGCTCTGATACCAACTTAATTTGTCACGCCCCGGGTGTAAACCAGAACCCGGGCTCGTCTACAGATCCGCCGTATACACGGAATTTTCCGTGTACACGAAGCGCTGGTAACCTGCTCAAATATAGATGATATAATAAAAGAGCATAAACAGAGCTAAACTAGAACTAATACATCTCAGATAAAGCTGGAAAGTAAAAGTGCAGAAGTAAACTCTCAATAATACAAATATCTCTCCCAGCTCACTAATGAAAATACAACCAGCTAGCTAAAGCCAGACCCCAAAAGTACAACTGTCTGAGATAGAATACATAAGAGGTGCAAGTCTAACTAACTCACTGTCGGGTCCACCGTCTAGCTACTCAGCCGTCCTCTCTCCTCGACCCGTCGCTGCACACCCCGCAGCCCCCGCAGAATACTCTGCAAAACAAAGGAGAAGAAAAGAGAAAGAAGAAAGAGGGGGGGGGGTGAGAACTACCGGTAAACCAGTAGCCTCCCCTAGTGGGTAAGACCTCAAACCCTGACACACCCACTAGGTCTACCAGAGGCAAGAAAAGGAATAACTGTGGAAAGCAATGATGACTGCTGAAGGAAGAAACTACCACTACTATGCCTCTAAAATGCCAAGCTAAAAAGATAGCTAAATGTATGCATCAGAATATAAATGCCTGCCTGCCCAGACCCAATCGATACACCAGTAAGCACTGGTACTGCCTGCTCTGCCTGCCAAATCGGGTATGCCAGCCTACGCACAACACCGATAGGGGATGAGAGTCTCGGGGACTCGAAGCCTGTAAATCGCACACTCCGGAGTGGCACTCGAGGGGAGCGACCCACACGAGTATAATGTCTCAGTAACAAGTATCATAGATCAGTAGGACTGGATCATGACTCTGATCAAAGTGGGAAAACCCATCCACTAAAGGGAGACCCGATCTCAACCTGATGCAAGATAAACAAATAGTGGGAAACCCCATCCACTAGAGACCTGATACCCAATCTGATGCATAAGCAACCTCTAGTCAACCGCCCAAGGTCCGCGGTTGCCGTAATACCCTGCCATCAAGCCTGCCTGTCCCAAAACCCAAGATCCACAATCGGGTAGAACAATCAATATCCGGTCAACCACCTACTATCCGCGGTTGCCGCAATAACCCACAAGTCCGACATCAAATACACCCTGTCTCCGACCCCAAGGTCCCGGCTACACTATCCCAAACCCCCGCTCGAACCCGAGCAACATGACTCGAAAGTCTAAATAATAAGGAGAAAGAAAGCAATCATGGTTTCTCCTAAGTCAAATCCCAATATGATAGTGTAGCAACAAAAGATGGCCTATCTAGATGTCCATACAAGCATGCAAGTGTTCTCAAGGAAATATAATTCAAGGCATTAATCATTAACAGTATCCACCTACGCATGTCGTCTACCCTCAAGTAGTACCATCAACAGGATAATCAAATAGTCCAACATAAATATTCCATTCCACATGCAAGGTTAACCGCTATCAAAGCAACCCTATTCCCACACCGGCATGCATAAACCCAACCCCGATCATGATTAAGCAAGATGTCCAATAAAGGGGATCACTCTAATATTCCTAGTGAGCATGTCAAAATAGAGGCAAGAAACAACCACCCACCTCGAGCGCTAAATCCTGATCCCAACAGCGAAGTCCGCGCCCGGTCTCAACGATCACCACGGTACTGCACAAAATACCCCAAAAGAACAAGCACAATTAATGAACCATGCTCACACCAAAATCTGTCCCAAATACAATCAGTCCACAGTTTTGCCTTTTTCACCTGCGAGATCTGGTCGAGAAATTCCAGGAAAAATACCGTCACGATCCTCGCGACGAACCGGTCGAAACGATTACCTGCACGTTTCCACATGAATTTTCTACGCTGAGATCCAAAATCGACAAGAGAACCACCCCGAAACAAACCAATCACAAAAACTGAATCGCAAAGTTCTGTAAACAGGGACTTTTCACCTTCTGGAAAAATTCAAGAAATTCCAAGAAAATTTGGGGAGATTCCTCGTGATGTGTAGATGCAAATCGCCACCTGAATCACCTCAATCCGATGTCTGTGCACGAAGATATCACCAAAACAACACAGCGCTGTCCAAAACTCTACCCCAGAAAATGAGGTCACAAGACGATCCAAAAAACCCATGAAAACCTATGAATGGGGAAAACCAGTAAACACGAGAAACGTAGCCCTACCTGTCGTGAAGACGATGGCGCAAGAATCGCTGAAAAATACTGCCTGGGTAGCTTGGGAGAGTCCGCGCACTGAAATGCGACGAAGGGAAACACAAATGAACGAGCGTCGCGCCGCGCCGTAAAATCCAAACCTCGAAGTGCGTGCCACCACAAATTTTGGAAATCCTCTAGAAGATGTAGAACTCGAAGGGGAACAACTTTACTGAAGACACCTTGGTGAGAGGAGGCTCGGAAATGGTGGAAAAAGTGAGAAGAAAGGAGCTCGGGCTGTTTAAATAGGCCTCACAGAACAATTGGGGAAATGACATCTGGGTCCCCGATTTCGGGCGCCCGGAAATTTCCGGGCGCGCACAGTGCGGCCCGGCCCAAGATTTTCGGGCGCGCACAGTGCGGCCCGGCCCATGGCGCGCCGTCGGACGGGATCCGAAATCCGTCCGACCCGCCTCATCGCCCGCCACGTGTCGCCCGAACAGGCGACAGCCGATTCCTCCACTCCCGCTGCGCCGCGTGGCCACCCCCGGGAGTCGACACGTGTCCCGGTCAGCGGTCAGTCGCGCCTGCGCGCACAGCCTGCGCCCGCTGCCCATCCTGCCCGCGCAGTTGACCAGCCAATAGGGAAGCGCCATGTGTCCCTGCCACTGACCGCTGCACCCGGTGCACGAGCCTCAGTAAGCCGAACCAATGATGACCTGCCACGTGTCCACCCCGGTGCACCATGAACCAATACCCAACCATCCTGCTTCGTGGACCGAGAGCTGTGAGCAAGCCTATGGGGTGATGCCACGTGTCTCCGCCTCGGTGCACGACGGCTGCGTGGACCGCGCGCCCGCGCCCTGCCCGCGCCGCGCGCCGCCGCCATTCCGCCTGCCCGAGGCCGCGCTGCCGCCCGCCGACGCTGCCCGCCGCAGCCGCCGCCGCCGGCGATCGCCGGAGTTACTGTTCCGGCCATGAACAGTACCCGATGCTCAAAAAACACAAGTAGATAGTCCATCTTGACCGTTTTCGCGCGCTGAATCCGAATTTGATGTCCGTTTTGCCAAATTCCCACTCTAAAAATTGCCGAATGCCCCCGGAAAGGTATTATTAGCCCGAATTTCGCACTGAGCCCAATCTTACTATCCATTTTGCGCGAAAACACTTCCAGAGGTCCGACGGAGTCAACCGATCACCCACGCGATCCATTTAAGCCTGAAGTCCAACTCTTGTGTCCAATTATGCCCCAAACACCGCCAACACACCATGTAGGTCTCCAGTGGCCACCCCAACGCACTACAACAGCTCTGCGGAGATCCAGGTCATCACTGATGTATTATTTTTACAGATGTACTGTATTTTATTTCCAACTTCAGTCTGAGATGTATTAGTTTTTAATTCAGCTCTTTCTTTTGCTCTTTACTATTATCTCTTATATCTGAGCAGGTTACTGGCGCTTCGTGTACGCGGGAAACTCCGTGTGCACGACGGATCTGTAGACGGGCTCGGGTTCTGGTTTACACCCGGGGCGTGACACATAATCAATAAATATGCACTTTTTAGCCCTAGGTTCTAACTTGCCTTCATTTACATGAGCGTAAACAGGACAACCAAATATTTGCAAATTAGAATAATCAGAAGGGCTACCAGACCATACCTCCTTCGGAGTTTTGCAGTCAAGTGTCGAATGTGGAGATCTGTTTATCAAATAACATGCCATAGAGATCGCCTCTGCCCAGAAACTCTTCGCTAAGCCAGCATTAGAGAGCATGCAACGGGCTCTCTCCAAAAGAGTTTTGTTCATCCGTTCGACCACTCCGTTCTACTAAGGAGTATGGCTAACCGTCTTATGTCTGATAATTCCTTCATTCTTGCAGAATTTTTCAAACTCCGACGAACAAAATTCCAAGCCATTGTCGGTTCTTAATCTCTTTATCTTATTTTCAGTTTGCTTCTCAATCATAATCTTTCACTGTTTGAAATAATAGAACACCTCATCCTTACTTTTTTGAAAAAATACCCACATTTTACGAGAATAATTATCAATAAAAGTCAACATATATCTAGCATCACCGTGAGTGGGTGTACGAGAGGGTCCCCAAAGATCAGAATGAATATAATCCAGAGTACCTTTTGTTCGGTGAACTGCGGCCTTAAAACTGACTCTCTTTTGTTTGCTAAGAACGCAATTCTCGTAGAAGTCTAACTTTTCTAAACTCTGACTACCAAGTAAACCTCTCTCGCTCAATTTCGTCATACCATATTCACTCATATGGCCCAATTGCATATGCCATAATCCGGTGCTATCTGAATCTAACAAAGAGGAAGAAGTCACCGCTGCTGAACCTGTCATAGTGGAACCCTATAGAATATATAACATATCGGACAACTTAGACTTCATCACTATGAGATTCCCTTTAGTGACCTTCATTAATCCACCAACCGAAGAATACTTAAAACCCTTAGCATCAAGTGTACCCAATAAGATCATATTTTTTCTCATGTCCGGAACATGCCGCACCTCAGATATAGTCCTCACAACTCTATCGAACATTCGAACCCGAATAATGCCAATGCCAACAACTGTACACTTCGCGTGATTTTCCATCAATACAACTCCACCTTGAATAGGCTTGTATGTCGAGAATCACTCTCTGTGCATGTGTCACGCCCCGGGTGTAAACCAGAATCCGGGCCCGTCTACAGATCCGCCGTGCACATGGAATTTCCCACGTACACGAAGCGCCAGTAACCTGCTCAGATATAAGAGATAACAATAAAGAGCATAAAACAGAGCTGAACTAAAAACTACTACATCTCAGACTGAAACTGGAAGTAAAATACAGTATATCTGTAAAAATAAAACATCTGTCTCTCCCAGCTCACCAAAATAAGTACAACCAGCTGGCTAAAGCCAGACCCAAAAGTAAAAGTATAACAGTTTGAGTAAAATGGGTACACCAAAAGTCCAGCTAAACTCTCTCATCCTGCCAGGAGATCTATCTACTCAGCGATCCCTCACCTCGATCCGCCGCTGAGAACCCAGCAGCTCCCGTAGAAGACTCTGCAAAACAAAGGAAAGGAAAAAGAGGAAAAGAAGAATGGGGGTGAGAACTACTAGTAAACCAGTAGCCTCCTCTAGTGGGTAAAGCCTCAAACTCCGACGCACCCACTAGGTCTACCAGAGGCAAAAAGGGAAAGAAGAGTGGTAAGCAATAAAACTGATGATAAAAAGGAAACCACCACTACTATGTCTCTAAATGCAGTGCCAAAAAGGAATAACCATATGTATGCAACAGTAACCATAACCGTCCAAATAAACCCAATCTAGCCACTAGTAAAAATCGGTACTGCCTGCTGCCGCCCTCATCATCGGGCAAGTAAAGCCGCGCCGATGTGATAGCAAAACTCGATAACTGTCCGGCACCTATCTGGTACCACTGCCCGGCACCTATCTGGTACCACTATCCGGCGCCTATTTGACGCCCCTGCACACTCCGGAGTGGGACTCGAGGGGAGCAACCCACACAAGTAAAGTAACCATGTCACAAGAATCATAAAAGTAGGACTGGATCACTATTGTGCTCAAGTGGAACAAATCCCTCCACTAAAGAAACCCCGATCCCCAATCTGATGCATAAGTAAACACCCGGTCAACCGCCCAATATCGAAAAGGGACTACAGCTAAACAGATATCAGAGCTATAAAATAAAACTGCTGTAACACTAAAATCCATCTGTACAACTGAAAATAATGATACAATATCCATCTCCCAAATATGATCATATACAAAATCGTCTGATACAATAACCCAGAACTCAACAGGGAGGTAAACTGAAATAATACATCAGTGTACAGGCTCTCAGTACAAGTCAAATCCTCACAATACAATAGTCTCTCAAAAGTGGAAATAAAACTAGTCTACTGACTGTACTCAGGATCTCCAATGAAGGGGTACCGCTACTCTCCACAGACGGGTAGGGATCTAGCTCGCGACTCCCTCGCCTCGAACAGCAACCACAGAATCAGCAACACCCGCTAAGACTCTACAAAACAAAGGAGAGGAAAGAACAAGGAGGGGGAAAACCCCCAACGGGTGTGAGAACTACACCAAAAAGGGAGTTCTCAGTGGGTACCGCCACCAGGCCCAGCGATCTGCCCACTAAGTCTACTAGAGGCATAAGATAACCATGCAGTAAAAACTGAACAAGAAAGCTGGAGATACTCTACAGCTACCATGCCTCTATCTAAATGCTCAAATGGGAAAAAACCAATGAAAGGTATGCAACCACTCGCACACGAGGTGCACAATTGACCCAATCGAGCTGACTGCCACATCACGTCCAGTCAAGCCTGCGTGCCTCCCTAGTGTATCCACATAGGGTGTCCAATCGGACAAACTCGCTATCGAATAGTGGCACCTGCAGGCTATAGTCGAAATCCACGCTCTCTCTCAGAACGGATAGACTCAAGATCCTCAACATCTCGCACAACGGTCGAAATACTCTCAACGACACGAGACCACCGTCAATCCAAATGGCTCCCAACAACACTAGCACTAGTCTAATCTCAGCTACCAGACTCCACTCAGCCCCCAGGCACGAGTGCAACAATAAAAGTATCTGTCCGAATAAACCCAATCAAATGAATCGGTATAAAACCCGGTACTGCCTGCTCTGTCATCAATCTCACGAACTCAGTATCTCCAACTATCGAACTGACCGGCACCCGTCACGGTCTAAAGCCTACCGGGAGTGGCACTCGAGGGGAGCGACCCACACGGATAAAGTATCACTGTCACAGGTATCATAAGTATCATAATATAGCAGGACTAGATCACGACTCTGATCAAAGTGGAAAAATCCATCCACTAAAGGGAAACCCGATCCCCAATCTGATACAACAGTAAATAATAAGTGGAAAACTCCATCCACTAAAGAAAATCTGATACCCAATCTGATGCACAAGTACATATCCGGTCAACCGCCCAATATCCGCGGCCGTCGCAATACCCCACAAACCCACAATCTGGTATAACCAATCCGACTCGACAATCTCGACTACACTATTCCAAACCCCTGCTCGAACCCGAGCAACATGTATCACAAGTCTGACTAAAAAGGAAAAAAGAAACAAACATGATTTCTCCTAAGTCAAGTCCCAACATGATAGTGTAGCGATAAAAGATGGCCTATCTAGATGTCCATACAAGCATGCATTGTCCTCAAGAAAGATAAAAGGGAGTAAATCACGTAATAGCTCCACAAGGGTATAACCACATGCCAAACTCACTAACCAACAACACTTGTCCACAATCCAGGTCCATCCTAAATCATCAGAGTGATACCCGCACATAGATATGTCATCCCACCCCATCGAGTAATCATATCTCATAAAGGCTATGTGCTAACATGGCATGCTAATAGTCAAAAGAGCAATATTCCCTTAGGTAAGCTTTCATTAATCATCATCAAGGATATATAGATCTTGCAAGTTCCCATAAGTCATAACATGAATAATTAACTTGCAATTTCTTATACAATTATCATTCCTAAGCTTACCCCTCGACCACATACATTGTACCCTAAACATGCATGCATTCTATCAGATAGAATTAGAGAACTGTCCACCGGTTCTGGAAACGAAGCAACCCACCTGAATCGCTTTCCGCGGGCAAAGCTGAAGTCGGTGAAGTGCGCAGTCACTCACTATCAAAATCTGCCGAAACTGCACCCTCGGTACTCAGTCGCACAAGCCTCTGCTCCAACCAACATCACAACCACAACACACTAATCAATACCCCACACATACCAAATAGCGCTTGCTGTTTTTACAATCTAGCAGAGAGATAGGGGATTTTCACCTGTGTGCAGTCCTCCAAAAAATCTAAAAAAATTACGATTGCGATCCTCGTGACGAGTAGATGCAAATCGAGTATTTATACACCTGGTTCCGACACCTGTAGGCCAAGAAACAATTAGAACAACGCGGTAAGCCAACTTCCTCACGAACACAAGCCTGCAAAAAATCAGTCCCAAATAAGCTTAATTATCACCTTTAAAGAGTCCTCTAAAAATTCCAATAAAAATACGGGCGCGTTCCTCTCGAAGTGTAGATGCCGATCGAGTCCTCATACAACTCGTTTCGATGCCCGTAGGACGAGAAATCCCAACAATACTCTACTGCTGTCCTATACCTCATAGCAGTACAATAGGGTCAAAAGATACCTCGGGAACCATGGCAAAAATCCAAAACAGAGCAAAGTGCTCAACACAGAAATCGAAGGCGCACCTCTCGTGAACGCGCTGACACAAAAATCAACTCAAAATTCCATCGGGGTAGCCCAGGGGCTCACACGCACCGAAATGTGATGGTAGAAGCTAAAATCGAAGGAGCGTCGAAGTGCGCCGCGTCGCAGAAAACGCCGATGTCGCGACCTCCAAAAAAATACGGAAATCCTCCACAAGATGCAGCACTGGTAGAGGATGAAGTCTCCTGTAGAAGCCTCTGTGAGAAACTGGCCAGAAAACACCGCAACGAAGCAGTACTGGGCCTATTTATAGGCCCAACCCAACAAATCCAAAAATACCGGATTTGTCCCGGGATTCGGGCGCTCGGACCACATTCGGGCGCCCGAATCCCCCACGGGGTCCCCCTGCGATGAGCGCCCAAAACGCTGCCGTTGCGCCACGTCACCCCGAAACAGGCAACAGCAAAGCAGGCCTCCCACGCAGCGCCGCGTGGCCCTACACAGTGCGCGCGGTGGTTGGCGCCAGCCAACCACGCGCTAACACGTGGCGCGCCCACGCACAGGAACCCGCGCATCGACGGCTCAGTCGCCGCGCCCACGTGCGCCTATGCCCGCCGCCTGGCACCCTGCCTGGCACATAGCCCAAGGCGCCCGCACAAGCTTCCGTGGACCGCGCCTGATGCGCCAACAACTCCTCTGCTGCCACGTGTACACAGCGGGCCAATGGAAAGACGCCACGTGGCACGCCGCCCCCGCTGCACCGCGCTCGCCCGCGGCCCTGCCCGCGCGCCTGCCGGCGCCTGTGCGCTGCCCGCGCCTTCTCCTGTGGGCCGAGCCCAATGTGTTGCGACCCCCGCTCCGCCACGTGGCGTACGGCTGTTTGAGGTAAAAAAAAATTATATAAAAAAAAAGGGGGGGAAAGATTATGGTTGGTCCGTAATATTGATTTGTCTGTATAAGCCCCGTATAAGCTCAAAACTTTTAACATATTAATAATTTGGGTCCAACAAATTTTACTACAAGTTCAAACCCCCTTAATAGATCATTTGCGAATACATGCTTAGGTTATTTGTGAACACAAGCTTATAGGTCTCATCAAAGCACCGTCATTTTTTTTTAGTTTACCAAACCAGTCGGATCCTATTTTTGTGCCCAGCGGGACTTACATTATAGTAAACTGTTTGTTTAAAAATTCAATTTCAAAAAAAAAATTATATTCAAATTGAATTTTGAATTTTGAATTTTCAATCAAATTTCAAAATATTTTTCAACCGACTTATCCAAATTCATATTCAAATCTCCAACCAAATTTTAAAATATCTATCAATTCAATTTTGAACTTTTCTCGTTCGTTAATCGTTCAATTTTGAAATTTGAACATATTCAATTTTGAAATTTGAAATTTGAAATTTAAATACAACCATACTTTCTCAATTTTGAACATATTCAACTTTGGAATTTGAAATTTGAAATTTAAATACAACCATACTTTCTCAAATTTGAACATAACCATTTAATTTTAAAATTTAAAATTTAAAATTTAAATACAACCATACTTCCTCAAATTTGAACGTAACCGTTTAATTTTGAAATTTGAACATATTCAATTTTAAAATTTAAAATTTGAAATTTAAATACAGCCATTCTTCCTCAAATTTAAACATAACATATTCAATTTTGAAATTTAAATACAGCCATACTTCCTCAAATTTAAACATAACATATTCAATTTTGAAATTTAAATACAACCATACTTCCTCAAATTTGAACATAACCATTCAATTTTGAAATTTGAACACATATTGAAATTTGAACATAACATTTCAATTTTAAAATTCGAACATATTCAATTTTGAATTTTGAAATTTAAAATTTGAACATAACCATACTCCCTCAACATATTGAAATTTGAACATATCGTTCAATCTTGAAATTTGTAATTTAAAATTTGAATATAACCATATTCTCGCAATATTGAAATTTGAACATAGCATTTTAATTTTAAATTCGAACATATTCAATTTTAAAATTTCTCCCTCAACATATTGAAATTTGAACATATCGTTCAATCTTGAAATTTGTAATTTAAAATTTGAATATAACCATATTCTCGCAATATTGAAATTTGAACATAGCATTTTAATTTTAAATTCGAATATATTCAATTTTAAAATTTAAAATTTAAAATTTAAAATTTGAATATAATAATTTTCTCAACGTATTCAAATTTTGAACTTCGTCTTTTCCTCAACGAACCCACGCACGTCTTTCCCCGTCACGCCCCGAGTTTAAAAACCAGTGTATAAATTTTTTTTTTTTATATCAGAGTTGTAAATCAACCAGGGCAATGACAGACCGGCGCAAGTATAGAAGAGTCCCAATCCCCTTTGGGATTGAGCCTTCTCTATATATGCACGGCTAGCTTGGCAACAACATCAGAGTACTAACTACGTACTACAACTATTAAAAATTACAATTTAATTATTACAACAACTTAACAAATGAATTACACATTTGTTTTAACTGATACAAATACATGTGCTTTCGGCTGTCCAGGGTCAATCTCTAACTCGGAACCTCACCAACTCGTCCCGACATCCCAACACCCGCTCGACCTGAAAAACAGTCACCCGAGGGTGTGAGACACACCGGAGTGTATCCCAGTGGGCACGACGAGCCGAGAAATAGCAGATCGTACCTACTGGTATACAATACTAGAGGATAGTAATAATCAGGGGTTAGAATATCAAATATGTATTTCATGAAGATCCGCAGATATATATAATCACAGTTGGGATAAGCAATGATCACAGTTAAGATAACAGTTAGGCAACATAGAGATCAACCGATATATAATCACGGAGTTTACCGTTAAGATAAACAAATAGTCATCATGGAGATCAACAGATATATAATCATGGAAATCACAGTTAGGATAAGCAGATATATAATCATGGAACTATAATCAAACGCATCATATCAAGTCTCAGCATGTATAGGTGGATGATAGAACATCAAGTCAAGGAATCAATGGACTTAGATGAAGTAAACATGTCAATCATCAACATATATAGGTGGGTAATAGAAAATCAAATCCAAGAATCAATGGATAATGAAGTACACATAACAATCAGCAACTCATGCATCAATAGATGAAATACTAAAATCAACCCAATCTCATGCCACCATATTGGTCATCAAGACCTCAGGGAAAACCTCGCCGAACCTGGCACCAACCTGGCTGACATACTCCGGCACCCTCGGGCACTAACCTGGGAGTCAACACTCCAGCACCCTTGGGCACTAACCTGGGAGTCACGGGTAGCTACTGCTAACCACTTTACCGGTAAAGAACATCTACACGGGTCATGACTCCACTGATGTTCGTGAAGTACAGCAGTGCGGGCGATAAATCATGCGAATGCTCAAGCTCACGGTCCACAGACCGGGTAATTCGGCAATAAGCCGGGAACAATCCCCACTGGGATGTGTAGTGACCCGACCCTCCGGGGTATTTTTGAACTCACATGTAATCGCTTAGGCCTCAAGGGGAATAAAATTATTTAATTTTCAAAAGTCGGCCGGGACAAGTGTGTATATTTTCCTGCGATAGAGCGCGAAAAACGATGACCGACGGTGCGATCGGATTCGAAATCCGATGCCAGGATCTCCCGGAACGGGACCCTTAGCGATGCGGTAGTTAGTCGCGCATCGGAAACCGTGCAAAATATCTTGCACCCGTTAGAGATAAGGTGGGTTATCCCGTAAGGATAATTAATCAAATAATTAATTATCCGGTGACGGAATTTAAATCCTCCTGCGTACAAATTAATTGTGGGATTTAAATGGGTGGGATTTTATCGCATAGATTGGAAAGGGATAAAAATCAGGATATTTAAACTAAAGGATTTAAATTATGGGATTTTATCTCACGGATTAAATAAGAGATAAGATCCGGATTTTCAAATTGGGGATTTATTTCCCATGATTATTTAATTAAGGTGATTAAATAATCGGTGACCGGGATTTGGATAATAGAGGTTTAAATATCCGGGTAATTAGAATCCGACTGGGAATTTGATTTCCCAAGATTATTTGATAAAGGTGATCAAATAATCGGTGGTCAGGATTTAAAGTCGAGAAATATCCCGTCGTCGGATATTTTCTTGAGAAATAGAAACGGGAAATTATAGGTTCCTACGTACGTAAATAAAATTAACGATTAGATTTGGGGAATTGACGGTGGGGATAATAATCAAACGATTAACTAAATAGGTTATCGGTGGGGATTAATTAATTAGCGGATTAATTAATCGGATCGGAATACCCAAAAAGGGAATTTTGACGGTGCGGGTTTACAATTGGATATATCCAATATAGGGGTTATTTATTTCCCCGCTTACCGAGCGAAACCCTATTTTATTTCTCCGCCTCCCCAAACTCTCTTTTTCGTACGTACCGAAACCCCCAACCAGTGAAAAAGAAAGAAAAGAACCGTAACCGGAGGAAGGAGAAGGAAAGAAGGAGGGAGCCGATCGTCCTAAACGCCGATCCAAAGGCTAGAAACGCGACCGGACACCTTCCCGACGATCTCCGATAGGTAAAATAATTTTTAATAATTTTCTGGATTTTTCCTAGCGTAGTTTGGTAAAATTCTAGAGTTCCTCCGCCACCCCCGTCACCGCCGCCGTCATCATAATTTTGTTGGGCGGACGGAACGGGCAAAGAGGCGCGCGGTGCCACCGGGGCATCGCGCGAGGAAGAAGGGGGAACGCACGCGGATGACCGGGCTCCGCCGCAGGCGGGGACGGCGCCGCGCGGGTCGCACCCACGCGGGCGCCGCGCGGACACCGCGCGGCCGCCGCGTGGGCGGCCCCGCGCGGGCACCGCGCGGGCTGCCGCACGGGCACCCGCGCGGGGTGCCGCGCGGGCACCCGCGCGGGGCGCCGCGCGGGCGGCCCCGCGCAGGCGCCGCGCGGGCACCCGCGCGGGGTGCCCGCGGGCACCCGCGCGGGCGGCCCCGCGCGGGGTGCCGCGCGGGCACCCGCGCGGGGTGCCGCGCGGGCGGCCCCGCGCGGGCGCCGCGCGGGCACCCGCGCGGGGTGCCGCGCGGGCGGCCCCGCGCGGGCGCCGCGCGGGCACCGCGCGGGCGCCGCGCGGGCGACCCCGCACGGGCGCCGCACGGGCCCGTGCCCGTGCGGGCACCGTGCGGGGCACTTTGCGCGCACCGCCCGCGGGGCCGCGCCGCGCGCGGCTCCGACGGGCGGCGACGGTTGCGCAAGGGGGGTTCCATGGGCAGCGGGACGGTGCCGGACTTTATTATAATATAAGTGGGGTGTTTTCTGTTACGGTATTTAGTATAGTTTCTGACCTTAGTGTCCGTGCGGGCTTTTTATAGGTCCAGGTGCGCAGCGGGAGAGTGCGAAGGGCTCGGGTGACCCGTCTTCTCTCCAACAAGGTGGGTACGGTTGCGATGTGTGCAACCGGTGCTGTAAGTGCATCTATGTCATTAAAAATATTCTTTAATTTACCTAACAAAGTAGATGGACAGTTAACCTTTCTTTTAATTGATAAATATCTGATAAATTAAGCGGCTGCGGTCGCGGTGCTCATTACACGCCATTCTTGGCAATCCGGTTTCGGATGCTGCACGTACACTGGCGGATCGGGCCACCGCATGGTGTACTTTTCCGGAAAAGTGGTCTTTTTGACCCGTGTGCCTCACAAAGGGGTGGGTGCCGTGAGGACCTCTTCACGGCTGCTATAGGGGTCGCACTAGCCCCGTGAAGTGGTTATAGCATCAAAAAGGTGTTGTGCACGAGGGGGGACTTTAGTCTCCCCGACAGGTACTCTGGGGTCGGTGCCCAATTTAATTAACAATTAATCCGGGGTTGGTGCCCGGTTTAATATATGCACAGGGGTTTAACGAAAGGTTACGGTGTACTCGGTGTATTCGGTTCGTTCTTCCTTTCTTAATATTATTAGACATCTACTTTGTTTGTCACTGACGTTACCCACTCCGTGACAGGTTTCCCTAGGTGCGTTAGCCGGGACGGCGGTGGGACTGCGACGTGAGGATCGTAGTCGGACTCTTGGTTATCGTATATATAACTCATTTCCTCTTTAGGTTACTTTTAATTTCGCTTGTGGATTACTTTACATGTGGGCATGTTTTAGTTAGCACTGTGGATGAGATGTGGCTTTATGTGATACTTTTAGTAGTGTTTTTAATTGCGGCATGTTTTATGATGAGATAAAGGTTTGCGAAAACGTTTTCTAAAAAGAAGTGCCGTGTGGGCACGGATTTTACAACTCTGGGTTTTATCCTTTCCAAACATTGAAGCCGCTCAAATGACATGCTTTAGTTAAACGATTTAACTCTGAATATGGTGTATGTCTACTGTATGGTTGTTGGTTGGTGTGTGTTGTATGATTATTGTGATTGAATGAAATGATGTAAATGAGACGCCGTGCATATACAAAGGAGACTCTGTCCGCGGACAGAGTGAATTTGTGTATGTGGCGGTCTGGCACGCACCGGGGTTGAAGTTAAGTTACCTTATTAAAAGAAAAAAAAAAATAGGCACGTTTTTCCGCTTCAAAAGACTCAAAAACCCCCGGGGGCGTGACAGATTAAATGGTATCAGAGAAATACAACCACAACCATAGTAGACGTGCTTTACATCCACAGTGCTAGATGCCACAAGCAAGTTGGAAATGAGATAACCAAGATATAGGTGTAGTACGTGAGAGTACGGGGAAAGGGGACGTAATATAGGTGAATTCGCGAAACGGTGTGCTAGGGTTGTGACCATAGGGTTGACATGGTTTCTTTGGTGACAGCAAGCAATGGCTCGGACTAGGTCGTCTACCGAAAATGCAGATGCGGATGGAGCGGCTACAGCCGCCGCGGAAAACCAGACCCTCCGGCAACAACTGCGGGAAATGGCCGGGCAGTTGGCGACACTGACGGAGCAAGTTCGCCAGCTAACGCAGCGACAGGCTGCTACAGCCACCGAGCGCCAACCGACTCCCCCGCCCGAGACCACGGCACCCACTACGGAACCCCAAGGGGCGGGTGGAACGACGACGGAGCAACCCCCAGTCCCAAAGGAAATACCCACCCCAACGACTTCGGGGCCCGTAATGGGAGCGACAGCGGGAGAGGCAGGGACGACCCCTACACTTGGGGGATCTGCCACCGCAGGGAGGTCGCGGAGCAACGAGCGGCGCGGGAGAGAGTCAGGACGAATTTGACGATATTCAAGAAGCACGATCCACCCACCTTCGAGGGAGAAACGACCGACCCGTGGGTCGTTGAGAAGTGGGTGGATACCATGGAAAAGCTTTTCGAGGAATTGCTGATAGAGGAGCAAGAGCGGGTTCCACTAGCCGTCCACTTTCTGGAAGGAAATGCACGCATCTGGTGGAAGACAGTGCGCCCGGATCCGTCCACCAACGACCCACTACCGACGTGGTCGGTTTTTAGGAAGGAACTCTTTGGTGCGTTCTTTTCTGAAAGCGTCAAGCGGCAGCTGGAAGACGATTTGAAGAACATCAGGCAAGGGAACCGCCCAGTCGTGGAGTACCAACGAGAATTTGTGAGGTTGGTCAATTGCGTTCCGTTTGTTGTACGGGACGAATCTCACAAGGCCCGTCTTTTTGTGGATGGGCTGCGGAGCGACATCTTCGAAATGGTGCAGGCGGCGGACCTGCGCACGTTCCGAGAAGTGGTGGACAGGGCCACCATCGTGGAGCGGGGGTTCGCCATGACCCGAGCTCGACGGGAGGGATCGGAAAACAACCGAGAAAGGAAACGGACGCAGACCTACCCGGGAGGGGGCCCTCCAGGCGGGAGCCGGCCCCCAAAGTACCCCAAGACGCAGCAGGGAAACAAGAGCGCGCCGGCCGGGAGACCACGACCGACAAACAAGTCGTGTGTTATCTGCGGAGCACCGCACACGGTGACTGAATGCCCTAAGAAGCAGGATCACTGCTACCGCTGCGGCAAACCGGGACATTTCCGATTTAACTGTCCCCTGAACCCAGGAGCGGCATCTTCCGCAGCTTCCACTCCAACGGCACAGCCACCGGGGCGGGGCAAGGCGCCAACAGGGATGCCCCCGCGCCCATCGGCACCAAGAACAGAAGGGGAATCGCGACCACAACCAGGAGGGAGACTCTACTCCATGGGACAGCATGGAGCGGCGCTGCCAGAGGAGGTGGTCGCAGGTATTACTTCCGTTTCTAACTTTCGAGCTCGAACTTTGTTTGACACCGGAGCAACTCGCTCCTTTATTTCCCGTACCTTCGCGCAAACCCACCAGCTAGAAAGTAGACCTTTGGATGTCTTAATGACCGTCCAGACCCCCGGAGGACCCATCGCGGCAACTGGCCTGGTAACCTCTTGTTCAATAAAGCTGGGAAGGTTGTCGTGCCCCTGGGATCTGGTGGTCATACCGCTAAAAGAATACGACGTGGTCTTAGGCATGGACTGGCTCACCGAGTATCAGGCGATCATCGACTGCGAGAAACGACAGGTGCAACTACAGAAGCCGGGATTCCCAGAAAACGTGTACCTGGCGTGCAAAAGCACCTCCTTTTTAGCCGTCATCTCCGCGTCGCGGGCTAGGAAACTGATGGAGGGCGGGTGCGTAGCCTATCTGGCCTCGGTAGATCTAACTACCCGACCCGTCCCCTCACCCACAGAAATTCCCGTAGTAGGGGAATTCCCGGACGTATTTCCGGCAGAGCTACCGGGAATGCCGCCGGAACGAGAGGTGGACTTTCCAATTGAACTACTCCCCGGCACCAAGCCCATCACCAAGGCACCGTACAGGATGGCCTTTGCGGAGCTGAAGGAACTCAAGGCACAGTTGGAGGACCTTCTGGACAAAGGTTTCATCAGACCAAGCGCGTCACCTTGGGGCGCGCCCGTCCTGTTTGTGAGAAAGAAGGACGGGAGTCTCCGGTTGTGCATCGACTACCGGGAGATAAATAAGGCGACGATCAAGAACAAGTACCCCCTGCCAAGGATCGACGATCTATTTGACCAGTTGCGGGGGGCGACGGTGTTCTCTAAAATTGATCTACAGTCGGGCTATCATCAGGTCCGGGTCAAGGGGGAGGACATCCCCAAGACAGCTTTCCGTACTCGTTATGGCCATTACGAGTTTACGGTGATGCCGTTCGGGCTCACAAATGCCCCGGCAGTGTTTATGGACATGATGAACAGGGTATTCAAGCCCTTCCTGGATCTGTTCGTAGTGGTCTTCATCGACGATATCCTCATCTACTCGCGCACCGATGGGGAACATGAAGAACACCTGCGCACAGTCCTCCAGACCCTACGGGAACACAAACTCTACGCCAAACTCAAAAAGTGTGAGTTTTGGCTCCGAGAGGTCGGGTTCCTGGGGCACGTAATCTCAGCGGCTGGGGTCGCGGTGGATCCGAAGAAGATAGATTCGGTGACGGACTGGCCCCGACCGACCACGGTGACGGAAATTCGAAGCTTTCTTGGATTAGCCGGGTACTACCGGCGCTTCGTGGAGGGCTTCTCCAAGATAGCCACCCCCTTAACCCGCTTGACAAGGAAGGGGGAAAAATTCATCTGGACGGATAAGTGCCAGAAAAGCTTCGAGGAACTTAAGGATAGGTTGACGCGAGCTCCGATTCTCACCCTACCAGAGCCTGGGGAGGATTACGAAGTGTATTGCGACGCGTCGCGAAATGGATTGGGTGGAGTACTCATGCAACGGGGAAAGGTCATAGCCTATGCATCAAGGCAGCTCAAGGAGTACGAGCGGAATTACCCCGTGCATGACTTGGAACTCGCAGCAGTGGTGTTCGTCCTCAAGCTATGGAGGCATTACCTGTATGGGGCGCACTGCAACGTGTACTCAGATCATAAGAGCCTCAAATATCTTTTCACCCAAAGAGAGCTAAATCTGCGACAAAGGCGGTGGCTGGAACTATTAAAGGATTACGACTTAACAATCCACTACCACCCGGGAAAGGCCAACGTGGTGGCCGACGCCCTGAGTCGCAAAGGGCAGGCTGCGGAAGCGGATGTAAGCGCCATTACGCAGCAGGATAGCCTAATCGCGGAATTCTCGCGAATGAAACTAGAGGTGGTGCCCGCAGGGACAGTCGCCCAACTTCTGACACTGGTGGTCAGACCTACCTTGCTGGACAGAATTCTCGAAGGCCAATCGACTGATGATCAGCTCCAGCTGGTGCGGAGTAGAATAACCGCCGACCGGGAGGGCGACTTTACAGTGGACACCGACGGCATGATACGATTTCGCGGACGGATCTGCGTGCCGGATCTACCGGAAATCAAGGAGGAGATCCTACGGGAGGCGCATACCGCCCCGTATGCGGCGCATCCCGGGGGAACCAAAATGTACAAAGATGTCAAGCAAACCTTCTGGTGGCCGAAAATGAAGGGAGACGTGACGCGATTTGTGGCACATTGCCTGGTGTGCCAACGGGTGAAGGCCGAACACCAGCGGCCGGCGGGAAAATTACAACCTTTACCGGTGCCCGAGTGGAAATGGGACATGATTACCATGGACTTTGTGACCGGTTTCCCGAGATCGCCACAGGGACATGATGCGATATGGGTGATCGTGGACCGTTTGACTAAATCGGCCCACTTTTTGCCCATACACACGACGTGGACCCGGGAACGACTGGCGCAAACGTACCTAGATGAGATAGTGAGGTTGCACGGTGTACCAACATCCATCACGTCGGACAGAGACACACGTTTTGTGTCGAACTTTTGGCGAAGTTTGCAACAAGCGATGGGAACCAAGTTGCACTTCAGCACAGCTTTTCACCCACAGACCGATGGGCAATCGGAGCGGGTGATACAGATTGTGGAAGACATGCTTCGAGCATGCGTTCTGGACTTGGGCGAAGGGTGGGCACGGTGTTTGCCCCTGGTAGAATTTGCCTACAATAATAGCTACCAGGCCAGTATACAGATGGCGCCGTACGAGGCGCTGTACGGACGCCGCTGTCGGTCTCCAATTTGCTGGGACGACTTAGGTGAGCGGAAGTTCTTGGGCCCAGATTTGGTGGAGGAGACCGAAGCAAAGGTGCGATTGATTAAACAGAGGCTGCTGACCGCCCAAAGCAGACAGAAAAGCTATGCAGATAACAGACGCCGAGATTTAGAATTCATGGTGGGCGAGCACGTGCTGCTCAGGGTTTCACCCTCCAAAGGAAACCGGCGATTCGGCATAAAGGGAAAACTAAGCCCAAGGTACGTGGGACCGTTCGAAATCCTGGAGCGTATAGGACCGGTGGCATACCGCTTGGCCCTGCCACCGAATCTCGAACGAGTCCACAATGTCTTCCATGTTTCAATGCTCCGAAAATACCTGGCGGACCCCTCCCATGCCTTGGATGCCTCCACTATCGAGTTGCGGGAAGACTTGAGCGTCGAGGAGACGCCGGTGCGGGTTTTGGCAAGAGAGGACAAGAAGTTGCGCAACCGAACGATTCCCTATGTGAAGGTCCAATGGAGCAACCACGAAGAACGCGAGGCGACGTGGGAATTGGAATCAAAGATGAGGGAGTGTTTTCCCGAGTTATTTTAGGGAAGTTAGGGTTTAAGTTTCGGGACGAAACTTTTTATAAAGTGTGAGTGGTGTAGTGACCCGACCCTCCGGGGTATTTTTGAACTCACATGTAATCGCTTAGGCCTCAAGGGGAATAAAATTATTTAATTTTCAAAAGTCGGCCGGGACAAGTGTGTATATTTTCCTGCGATAGAGCGCGAAAAACGATGACCGACGGTGCGATCGGATTCGAAATCCGATGCCAGGATCTCCCGGAACGGGACCCTTAGCGATGCGGTAGTTAGTCGCGCATCGGAAACCGTGCAAAATATCTTGCACCCGTTAGAGATAAGGTGGGTTATCCCGTAAGGATAATTAATCAAATAATTAATTATCCGGTGACGGAATTTAAATCCTCCTGCGTACAAATTAATTGTGGGATTTAAATGGGTGGGATTTTATCGCATAGATTGGAAAGGGATAAAAATCAGGATATTTAAACTAAAGGATTTAAATTATGGGATTTTATCTCACGGATTAAATAAGAGATAAAATCCGGATTTTCAAATTGGGGATTTATTTCCCATGATTATTTAATTAAGGTGATTAAATAATCGGTGACCGGGATTTGGATAATAGAGGTTTAAATATCCGGGTAATTAGAATCCGACTGGGAATTTGATTTCCCAAGATTATTTGATAAAGGTGATCAAATAATCGGTGGTCAGGATTTAAAGTCGAGAAATATCCCGTCGTCGGATATTTTCTTGAGAAATAGAAACGGGAAATTATAGGTTCCTACGTACGTAAATAAAATTAACGATTAGATTTGGGGAATTGACGGTGGGGATAATAATCAAACGATTAACTAAATAGGTTATCGGTGGGGATTAATTAATTAGCGGATTAATTAATCGGATCGGAATACCCAAAAAGGGAATTTTGACGGTGCGGGTTTACAATTGGATATATCCAATATAGGGGTTATTTATTTCCCCGCTTACCGAGCGAAACCCTATTTTATTTCTCCGCCTCCCCAAACTCTCTTTTTCGTACGTACCGAAACCCCCAACCAGTGAAAAAGAAAGAAAAGAACCGTAACCGGAGGAAGGAGAAGGAAAGAAGGAGGGAGCCGATCGTCCTAAACGCCGATCCAAAGGCTAGAAACGCGACCGGACACCTTCCCGACGATCTCCGATAGGTAAAATAATTTTTAATAATTTTCTGGATTTTTCCTAGCGTAGTTTGGTAAAATTCTAGAGTTCCTCCGCCACCCCCGTCACCGCCGCCGTCATCATAATTTTGTTGGGCGGACGGAACGGGCAAAGAGGCGCGCGGTGCCACCGGGGCATCGCGCGAGGAAGAAGGGGGAACGCACGCGGATGACCGGGCTCCGCCGCAGGCGGGGACGGCGCCGCGCGGGTCGCACCCACGCGGGCGCCGCGCGGACACCGCGCGGCCGCCGCGAGGGCGGCCCCGCGCGGGCACCGCGCGGGCTGCCGCACGGGCACCCGCGCGGGGTGCCGCGCGGGCACCCGCGCGGGGCGCCGCGCGCGCGGCCCCGCGCAGGCGCCGCGCGGGCACCCGCGCGGGGTGCCCCGCGGGCACCCGCGCGGGCGGCCCCGCGCGGGGTGCCGCGCGGGCACCCGCGCGGGGTGCCGCGCGGGCGGCCCCGCGCGGGCACCCGCGCGGGGTGCCGCGCGGGCGGCCCCGCGCGGGCGCCGCGCGGGCACCGCGCGGGCGCCGCGCGGGCGACCCCGCACGGGCGCCGCACGGGCCCGTGCCCGTGCGGGCACCGTGCGGGGCACTTTGCGCGCACCGCCCACGGGGCCGCGCCGCGCGCGGCTCCGACGGGCGGCGACGGTTGCGCAAGGGGGGTTCCATGGGCAGCGGGACGGTGCCGGACTTTATTATAATATAAGTGGGGTGTTTTCTGTTACGGTATTTAGTATAGTTTCTGACCTTAGTGTCCGCGCGGGCTTTTTATAGGTCCAGGTGCGCAGCGGGAGAGTGCGAAGGGCTCGGGTGACCCGTCTTCTCTCCAACAAGGTGGGTACGGTTGCGATGTGTGCAACCGGTGCTGTAAGTGCATCTATGTCATTAAAAATATTCTTTAATTTACCTAACAAAGTAGATGGACAGTTAACCTTTCTTTTAATTGATAAATATCTGATAAATTAAGCGGCTGCGGTCGCGGTGCTCATTACACGCCATTCTTGGCAATCCGGTTTCGGATGCTGCACGTACACTGGCGGATCGGGCCACCGCATGGTGTACTTTTCCGGAAAAGTGGTCTTTTTGACCCGTGTGCCTCACAAAGGGGTGGGTGCCGTGAGGACCTCTTCACGGCTGCTATAGGGGTCGCACTAGCCCCGTGAAGTGGTTATAGCATCAAAAAGGTGTTGTGCACGAGGGGGGACTTTAGTCTCCCCGACAGGTACTCTGGGGTCGGTGCCCAATTTAATTAACAATTAATCCGGGGTTGGTGCCCGGTTTAATATATGCACAGGGGTTTAACGAAAGGTTACGGTGTACTCGGTGTATTCGGTTCGTTCTTCCTTTCTTAATATTATTAGACATCTACTTTGTTTGTCACTGACGTTACCCACTCCGTGACAGGTTTCCCTAGGTGCGTTAGCCGGGACGGCGGTGGGACTGCGACGTGAGGATCGTAGTCGGACTCTTGGTTATCGTATATATAACTCATTTCCTCTTTAGGTTACTTTTAATTTCGCTTGTGGATTACTTTACATGTGGGCATGTTTTAGTTAGCACTGTGGATGAGATGTGGCTTTATGTGATACTTTTAGTAGTGTTTTCAATTGCGGCGTGTTTTATGATGAGATAAAGGTTTGCGAAAACGTTTTCTAAAAAGGGGTGCCGTGTGGGCACGGATTTTACAACTCTGGGTTTTATCCTTTCCAAACATTGAAGCCGCTCAAATGACATGCTTTAGTTAAACGATTTAACTCTGAATATGGTGTATGTCTACTGTATGGTTGTTGGTTGGTGTGTGTTGTATGATTATTGTGATTGAATGAAATGATGTAAATGAGACGCCGTGCATATACAAAGGAGACTCTGTCCGCGGACAGAGTGAATTTGTGTATGTGGCGGTCTGGCACGCACCGGGGTTGAAGTTAAGTTACCTTATTAAAAGAAAAAAAAAATATAGGCACGTTTTTCCGCTTCAAAAGATTCAAAAACCCCCGGGGGCGTGACAGGATGCAACAATAATATGCCAACAGATATCTCAACTCATATGCAAGATCAATCATCAACTAATCCAATCAAGGATGCAATGCCAGAATCAACTGAATCTCAACTCATATGCAAGAACAATCATACCAGACTAAACACATATTGTTTTAAGAAAAACATTTGAAAACAGGTTTTAGGTCCAAACCTCGCAGAGCATTACCTTTGTCCTATCAAACAAGAACAGACTCGGGCGACTCCGCGATGCTTGAGTAAAAACATTTGTTGAATAAAATCATGTGTTTAGCGGTACCGGCTCAAACATCTAATCACCAAATAGGCATAGCAATGTTCAGAACAAGGATATGAATACTGGATCAACAACAAGCCGAAACAATCCAATCAAGGATGAAATATCAAAATCAACTCATAGGCAGGAATATAATCAACATCAATTAGAACATGAATCAGGATATAGATACTGATAATCAAGCAATGAAGTGCAAATCAGGTAATGACCAATCAGGCAAAGCAGCAAATAGTAATATAACTCAATCAAAGGCAGACAGGCTCAAATATAAGTTAGGTTAACAAAAACAGGGGTCCAACCAATACCGTACACAGAGGGCCGAAATGATAAAGCCCGGACCGAAGATAACCCACCTGTCAAATCGCAGGCGACTACACTGAATCGACTGTACGCTCAGAACCAGATGCAAACTGGACAGACCTGAATCAAACATATTGATCAGGGATCGATTTTAACTCTAACTTAATTCAAGTCAACTTAACCCTTTTAATTACTTAACCTCAGTGTTTGACAACCACCCTTAAACCTACATAATCCTTTTCGTTTAATCTTTGGCAGAATTACCAAATTGCCCCTCCGAAAATTTCCTTTTTGAAATTCCGGAAAACTCGGGCTTAATCTTGCCGCTGGCTCAACCGGATTCTACTGGGACTCAACAGTGGGCTTGGTGAAACCGCCGTAATTTCTCAACTTACGTGATTGCCACCCGGATACCGTAAAATTGACGATTTTGCCAATTCTCGGACTGTTATCCGATTTTCGCTCAACGGGAGCCGTTGGAATCCTAACGAAAAGCTTAGGAACCATTTAAATACTTTACTAAACAGTACACATTGTCTATTTTGCATGTAGACTCCTACAGTTTCCAAAAATCACAATTTAGTGCTATTTGAGCACTGTTTTCGCTCGTTCTTTCAAATGGAAATTAATTTTAGCGAACTGTCACTTCCAGCAGGTGACTTTTATCTTGCTGAACACCGTGCTCACACATTTGTGGCAGCACGCAACCCAAGAAAAACTTCGGGCCATAAAACACTCCTCTAACATAGCCATTTTGCATTTTTGTTTCTCCAGGACTTCAAACTCTGTTTTTAACGCGAGCATCGCGTTCAGTGACCCCAAATTAGCCAAGGGCACACTGTCGCGGCTTTGCAAACAGCCTAGAACAAGGTTTTGGGCCAAAATTTCATTATAAGGTTGTTTTAACTACAACTTTTAATCTAAACACCAAAAATTAAAACTTTGTATATGAAAGTGTCTTTAGACAGTGCAAGGATCACAGGGCTTGCCCTAATTGCAACCCTGGTCTACTGGTTCAACCAGAACCACAGCCATGCACACAAACAAGTTCACATTGCTCCAACTTTTAATCCACACAGAACTATCTTGGTCTGAAGTGAGCATCAAGCTCAGGGGACATTTTTGAGCAACTTTTATTTTTACAGTGTGGCCAAATTCCAAATTTTGTCATTGAGGCATTTACACAAACATTTGGTCGGCATCATTCTCACACACTCACATAAGCATTTCCCGAGTTTTGTTCTCAGCAAATACGGCTCCTGGGCTCATCCAAGATGGATCAAATTGATCAACAGAGATTTTGGAGCAATTCCCCTCATCTTGGAGCAACCCAAATACCCACAATAAGTCGGGTTCGAGGAAGAAGATAATGGCCTCAACCTTGAAAATCGTGATGCTTCAACCAGAAGCTTTGGGACCAAACCAAAAGTGTTACGGAATTTGAGTTGGCATATTTCGTGATTGTTTAAGTCTTGAGGATTGAAGATGAAGAAACTGTGGATCATATACCTCAATCTCAAGAAAGAAGAATTCAAAAGGATCAGGTACGTTTAACTAAATAATTTTGATGATCCGAATACTTCTTATAGTGTAGAAACACTTGGAAGAGGTTTTAATTGCATATTCATCAAAAACTGAACATGGGACATGTTCAGGATCCGGATCGTGGACTTTCAATCCGGATCCCGAAAGGTGTTCGTTCATACATTGCTGCAATCCGGATCATAGCTTGGGCAGTCCGGATCCCGAATGGGGTGTTTTGTGAAAATGTATGAACGATCCGGATCGTGGATTATGATCCGGATCCCGAACAGGCGATTTTCTGGAAACTGCATTCTGTGCGTCTGCGATCCGGATCGTGGCTTATGCAATCCGGATCGCCGTCGGTAAAACTTTCCAGAAAAGTTTGTTTTTGATCCGAATATTCTTCCTAGGGTTTCTAACCTATAAATAGCCCTCCTATTTCATTTCTAGGGCATCGGAAAAAGAGCCGTCATTTTCAAATATCATTTTATACGGCCTTAGATCCACATATAGAGAAGAACGGAAATCATTAGATCTATTTAATGGTTCTTCATCTATATTGATTAGTTTGATTCTAGGTTTTCATACTCATATCTTGAGTTGAATCAAACTAATGAATACTTAGATGGTATTTCCGATCTACTCTTGATCTAAGTATTCGGCGGATCATCACCACCCAAACAAACAACGATTTACCCCAAAATCGGCGCGTGGACTCGCGTGGCCTTGTGGATTCAAGGTGTCATCGCTCTCGTGGATTCGGAGCGAGGTGCGTTCGTGGATTCGAAGCGTGCCATTGGGTGAAGACCGTGGATTCGGTCGGACGTCGTGGACTCGACGTTGGACGCTGTGGATTCAGCGTTGGGGCGCAAATCGTGGATTCGAGAAGCGTCGTGGAGCGAGCGGAGAAGATCGACTAGGGGCGTATGGTAAAAGGTTGAGTCGTCTGTGAGTACGTTATATCACCTTGTACGTGTGTTAACTCTAGTGGATTTCGCCGTGTTATCGGTCCCGTGGTTTTTTACTCCGGTTTGGAGTTTTCCACGTAAAAATCTTGTGTGTTCTTTTATTTTTCCGCATTGGGTTTTATCGCACAATGATTTTTGAGTGTTTATTGTTTACACCTATTCACCCCCCTCTAGGTGTTTTTTCCCCTATTAGATCCTTATTAACCTAAACCCAACAAGTGGTATCAGAGCGGGAATAGGGTTGTAAACAATGGTTGAAGGTGGAAACATCAATCGACCCCCTTTCTTTGATGGAACTAATTATGCGTACTGGAAAGTACGGATGAAAGCTTTCTTAATTTCCATCGACGAAAGGGTGTGGCAATCAATTGAATTAGGATGGTCTAATCCAACTGAAATTTTAGATGATGTTCGCACCTTAAAACCTAGGTCGAAATGGACCAAGGAAGAGATAGACTTATCTTCTTACAATGGCAAAGGGATTAATGCTCTATTTAATGCTTTGTCACAAACTGAGTTCTCTCGCGTCTCGGCATGTGAGACTGCGAAAGAAATCTGGGATGTTCTTCAAGTTACGCATGAGGGAACTAACTTAGTGAAGATTCAGAAACTGCAAATGCTCACGAGCAAGTTTGACTCTATCTCTATGGCAGAGAATGAATCCTTCACTGACTATTACACACGATTGCAAGACATCGTGAACTCATGTGCTAACTTGGGAGAGAAGATTCCAGAATTTAAAGTTGTAAGAAAAATTCTAAGAACTCTTCCTGAACGATTTCGCCCGAAGGTTGCAGCCATTGAAACAATTAAACACCCGGACGAAATGCGTGTAGAAGAATTAGTAGGTGCTTTACAAACTTATGAAATGACTTTTCCTACTAACTATTCTTCTGGAAAGGCATCCTCTTCTAAGTCTTCAGGTTACGCATTGAAATCAACTAAAGAAGAAGACGCGGATTCATCCTCCTCGGACGACGACGAGAACATTTCTATGGAGGACTTTGAGAAGCAGCTCGCTCTCTTGACAAGGAAGTTTCGCCGCAACTTTCGAAGGGGAAATTCAAGCAAAACTCCATCCTTCGGAAAGTCGAAGAAAGGCAAGGGTTCTTCAAGCTACAAGTCAAGAAGCCAAGAGAACTTCTCAAAGGATAAGAAAAGTTCTGAGGGACAAGTTCAGTGTTTCAAATGTCGAGGCTACGGCCACATAGCAACGGAATGTCCCAACAAGAATCCGGCTAAGAAGAAAGCGATGCAAGCAGTCACTTGGGATGACAACTCCACGTCAAATGAGTCATCGTCAAGTGATGAAGAAGACAACGCGACAGCTTTCCACGCGTCCACCAAACCTTCATCCTTCATGTGCTTAATGGCAAGTACATCCGACTCACTGTCCAACTCCACTGTGGAAAAGATTGCAACGGACGATGAGTCAGATAATTCGGAAGGTGAAGATTTTGTTTTAGCCTACCATAACTTTTGAGGGATTCAAAGAAACTGGCTAAACAAAACAAGGGGTTGAAAGAGAGATTACTGGATCTTGAAGATGAAGTAAAAAGAGTAACCTCTATCTCAACCGATCTTGAAGTGGAAAGGGACAATCTGATTAAGACAAATGTTTCCCTTCAAGAGTCCAATGAGCATTTCGAGAAGAGTTATGTAGATATGGTGAACAAAGCGAATTACTTCTTGAAGCTCTACGGCGAGGCCCGACAGGAAAAATTGAAATGACAGAGACCATACGCCAACTAAAGGATGACTTACAGAGATTTTCTTCTGGAAGGAGTAAGTTGGACAGACTCCTTGGTCTCGGTCAAAGAAACAAGTTCGGCCTCGGATACACTCAAACTGGAGACATTCCAAGTTCGAGTGGTACGGTATTTGTGCCTCGTCGGTATCTCCTCCTCCGACACCGGTGTTCACGCCAAGCAACGACAACGAACCTACTACATCATCTTCGGAATCGACAAGAACCAAGGTATGTTTTCGTTGTGGCATTTCAGGGCACATCAGAAGAAACTGCAAGACTGGAGCCAAACGCACACCTCAAGAACATCTTGCAACAACTACCAAAAGGGCTATTCCTCGGAAAACCACTCCAACCAAATTGACGGAAAAGAGCCTTGGTAGTACACCGCTCAAGACGACATCATCAAGGAGCAGCAATTCTTCAAGCAAGACGCTCTCACCTAGGAAATCAACTTCACGACCATTACCGACGCATACCAAAAAGGTTTGGGTGCGCAAAGGTGAGATCTTTCCCTGTCTTGCTACCAATGTTTCCTTGCATGCATATGATAGTTCGTCTTGGTACCTGGATAGCGGGTGTTCCCGTCATATGACCGGCGATAAAAACTGTTTTCAAACTTTTGAGAAAAACTCCGGAGGACTTGTTGTTTTCGGAGATGGTCGGTCTTCCAAAATTGTTGGAAAGGGAACGGTAGCTATTCCAGATGGCCCGGTTCTAGATAATGTATTATTTGTTCATGGCCTAAAGACTAACCTCATAAGCATAAGTCAACTGTGTGATAGTGGTTATTCAGTTAATTTTTCATCTGATAAATGCACTGTAACTGACTTGAACCATGCTTTCTTTTTAAAGGGGGTTAGATCAGAAAACAACTGTTATGTAGTTCCTTCTAAAATTTCTGAAAAATGTAACCTAGCATCTTTGAAAAATGAAACACTTTGGCATGAAAGGCTAGGTCACATAAACTTTAAGGAACTTGCTAGAATTTCAAATAAAGATGTGGTCAAGGGGGTTCCGAAACTTTCTTTTGAACAAAACCTTGTGTGTGGCGGTTGCCAAAAGGGAAAACAGTCTAGGACTGCACACAAGAATTTGAACCACATAGGTACAAAACGGCCTTTGGAACTTTTGCATATGGACTTAATGGGGCCAACTCGTCAACCATCTCTGGGAGGTAAATGGTATATTTTCTTATTGGTTGATGATTTTTCTAGATATACTTGGGTAGCCTTTCTAAAAGAAAAAGCTGATACCTTTGATTCTTTTCTCGAAATCTGCAATCGTATTATGATAGAAAAGAATGAAAGGATTACTCGAGTTAGGAGTGATAGAGGTGGGGAATTCATAAATTCTAAATTCATTGATTTTTGTGTTTCTAATGGCATTAAACATGAATTCTCCGCACCTTACACACCTCAACAAAATGGTGTAGTCGAGCGCAAAAACAGGGTCGTACAGGAGATGGCTCGTGTTATGCTTCATAGCCGGAACTTACCTTTATATTTTTGGGCTGAAGCGGTGAACACGGCTGTCTATGTTATCAATCGAGTGTATTTGCGCCCGGGGACTTTGAATACACCATATGAACTTTGGTTTTGTAGAAAACCTAACATCAAATATTTTCGCATTTTGGGAGTCGGTGTTTTATTTTACGTGATCGCGAAAATCTTGGAAAATTTGACTCTCGAAGTGACGAAGGGATTTTCTTAGGTTATTCTACAAACAGCAGAGCATATCGAGTTTTTAACTTAGAATCTAAGACGATCGTAGAATCGATAAATGTTAAGGTAGATGAAGCTTTTCATTTTGAATCTGAAAAATCTACCCTCGATATCTCTCTTGATGATGATACACCTGCTAATGCATCTTCTTCTAACAATTCTTTCGATAATAATGTTGATGCATCTAACGGTTCTTCAAGCTTATCTGATGTGCAGGAATCATCTCGTGTACCTCCGCCTACTCCTCTACCTCAAACGTTACGCATCTCCAAGGATCACCCTGAATCGAACATAATTGGAGATCCACAAGAAGGAGTTAGAACACGGAGACAATTGGTTTGCGGATTTGCATGCTATGTATCTCAAATCGAACCAAGGAATGTTGATGAAGCTCTCCAAGATGATTATTGGATTAAAGCAATGCAGGAAGAGCTCCATCAATTCGAGCGAAACAAAGTCTGGGAACTGACGAAGCCTCCGAAGCAACACAATGTGATAGGTACCAAATGGATCTTCAAGAACAAGAAAAACGAAGAAGGTACTATCATCAGGAACAAAGCAAGGTTAGTTGCTCAAGGCTATTCTCAAGTAGAAGGTATAGACTTTGATGAAACCTTCGCCCCTGTAGCTAGACTCGAGTCCATTCGTATACTGTTTGCGATTGCTTGTCATTTTAAAATCAAATTATTTCAAATGGACGTTAAGAGCGCCTTTTTAAATGGATTTTTAAATGAGGAAGTTTATGTAGCTCAACCGAAAGGTTTTGTGGATCATAAACTACCTAACCATGTTTTTCGACTGAAAAAGGCTCTTTACGGTCTGAAACAAGCACCGCGAGCATGGTACGAAAGGTTGACAAAGCACCTTTTGGAAAAGGGCTACACTCGAGGGGGAGCTGACAGGACTCTCTTTGTGAAGCATTATCAAAACAATTTCATAGTTGCTCAAATCTATGTTGATGACATTGTTTTTGGAGCAACAAGAGATAATGATGCTTCTAAATTCGCGGAGACCATGGAAAGCGAATTTGAGATGTCCATGATGGGCGAATTGAATTATTTTCTTGGATTACAAGTTAAGCAAAACGATGAAGGAATTCACTTGTGTCAATCCAAGTATGCACTGGAGTTGGTCAAAAAGTTTGATCTTGAAAATTCTAAGGATTTTCCAACTCCAATGGGAACTAGCCATAAGGGACTTGGAAGTGAATCACAAAGTGAGAATGTAGACGAGAAACTGTACCGCAGTATGATTGGAAGTCTACTATATCTCACGGCTAGTCGCCCGGATATATCCTTCAGTGTTGGGATTTGTGCGAGATATCAATCAGCACCGAAGGAGGTTCACCTGAAAGCGGTGAAACGGATCATCCGGTATATCAAAGGTACAATCAATTTCGGAATTTGGTATCCTATGGGAACGACTTTGGATATTGTTGGATACTCAGATGCCGATTGGGCTGGATCGGTGGATGACCGGAAAAGCACGAGTGGTGCATGCTTCTATCTTGGCCACTGCCTTGTTGCATGGCACAGTAAGAAACAGAACTGCATAGCACTCTCGACTGCCGAAGCGGAGTACATTTCTGCAGGAAGTTGTTCAACCCAATTGATTTGGATGAAGAGCGTGTTGAGCGATTTCCGAATTTCAACATCTTCGGTAACCATTTTATGTGACAACACTAGTGCCATTAACATTTCTAAAAACCCTGTGTTGCACTCTAGAACAAAACATATTGAACTTAGATATCATTTTCTTAGAGAGCTAGTTGAATCAAACATTCTTCAACTGTCATACATTTCAACTGAAGATCAATTAGCCGACATCTTAACAAAACCTTTGGATCAAAAACGTTTTATTCATTTGCGTAAAGCAATTGGCATGCTTTCCTTGAAATAAACTCTTTTTGAAACCTTTGCTTAGATTAGGTTTTGTTTTTGTTCTTGTTTTTGTTTTGTTCTTTATCTATGTTCTGTACATAGCACACTAATTGAGCATAAATCATAATTGACTTTAATTGCATCCTTTTATGCATTTAGAAATTTATTATGTTTTTGATGTCATAATGTTTCAATGTTGCAATGATCATTTACGTTAATTAAACCATCTTTCTGTGATCAAAGTCAATTTCTCTCTCAATGATCTCTTGGTATAGTCATTATCATATTTGATTGCTTAGTCGAGTATGAATTCGAGATCAATGGTTTGGTTGAATACTTTATATATTAAATAATTGATAGCCAATTGAGGGGGAGTCAATGAAATGTGAAATGCTCAAAAGATGTGGAAAGAGTTACATCCCAATGAGGAGTGTGAAAACTACCACCACATGGAGAAAATGAAAGAAAAAGGATACTCCATGAATGAAAAGCAAACTTTTGTTTGAAAAATTGTTGATAAAACTCATATTGAAATACTTGACTCAGTCGTATTTCATGGTTGGTATAAGGTGGGATTTTTGATTTAAGATGCTCAAAGAGCCACTCCTTCAACAGATTGTCTAGATATATTATTTAACTTATCTGGGATTTCAAACATCTATTGATCTTGGTACTTCATTTTCTTTACTGAAATTGATGATTTGATAAAGACATTACACATAGGATCAAGATAGATGTAATTGAAGTTGTTCAACTTTAAGTGTTTTAACTTTCGTAAATCTTCGTTTCATTTTTGGATATTTTTGATAGATTTTTCATAATCTATTTCTTGTTGTGTGAAACGATGTCATTTGTTTAAAGTTGACATGATAAAGTGCTTACATACTTTTTCTGGATTTTATGTATTTTTCTTAATTTTTCTGAAGAAAAAGGTGTAGCCGATCCGGATCGTGGCAAGTGATCCGGATCCCGAACGCAGGATTTTTCCTGCGTGTGGCCGATCCGGATCACATTCTCGGCCGATCCGGATCACGGCTAGGGTTCTATATAGAAACTTTCAGATTCGAGATTTCTTTACCCTAATTTCTGGTTTTCAAGCTTCTAGAGTTTCTCTCTCTAGATTTCTTGCTTCCTGGTGCTTCAAAACTCAAAGTTCTTCGGATTCAAGTAAGTTTTCATGATCAAAACTCGGTTTTTCACAGTTTTTCTGTTTTTTCATCAAACGTGAGTTGAAAAGTTGGAATTTTTTCGTTTGTGAATGGTTTTTGATCAAATTTCTTTTGAAATAAGAACTCTGGGTCAATTAGTTTTGCTTTTATGCTGGGATTTCACTTGATTAACGAGTTTTTAGGCTTCGATTTCTAAAAATTCGGTTTTAGGGCATAAAAGAGGAATTTTTGTAAATCATGGATTTGATGTATTTTTAAAATTCTTTTTGGAAAACTAATTTGATTCTTGGCTTCTCTATATGATTATGATTGTCTAGGTACAATTTTTCAAATTTTTCAAAATTGACGATTTTTCATATGTTCTTGAGTTGGTCTTCACAGGACACTTTCTTAAACTCAAAGCACTAGGATCAATGGCATTCTCTTGGTTGATTCTGCTACTAGTCACGATGGTACTCACTCGACCAACCAACAAATTGAAGCGCGCCAAGAAAGTTCAACGAAAAGGAGAAGTGGAAGTTATAAGTGACACTGAACTTGAAAAGAACCCTGATGAAGTACACTGGGATATGCTGACTGATGATGATGATGATGAGGTATTGCCTTCAAAATCTAACCGAAAAGGGAAAGCACCAATGAATACTGGAAATGTTCCTATGTCTACTCCAATTATCTCTTTCAAACGGAAACGACTTGCTAGACGTTATGGATTAAGACGAGACACTAACATTGATGCACCAATAGCCCCTGACTCTCCGCCACGTGTTGAAGAGGTAGTCGTTAATTCTGACCGTCTTCGAGCTTTTGAACGACGTGAATGCATCGGAGAACGTCATGTCAACATTGAAGCCCTTCGCAATCATTCACCAGAATTTGGAAGATTGATTGAACAAGCTTCTCTTCTTCAAGTCTGCCGTTTTCCTGAACTTCTCGGATATTGTTTGTATCGTGTGAGAACCTTCTACACGAATGCGAGACATCTTCAGGAGACTGAAAATGGGTCTATGTATTTTTATACAAATGTCCTAGGAATGAAGCTTAAGATCACACCGCAGTTAATTGGTGACGTTCTTGGAATGGAATCGAGCACATCGGGGATTAACTTTTTGAAAGGAAAAAGTTTGACAAAAGAATTGTGGCAAACTGTGATTGACAAGATTTGTCTGGAAGGAACCAAATCAGCTGATGGTAAGGGTGTAAGGTCAAAGTATCTACGACTGGAGTACCGATTTCTAAACTTCATCACGTGCTACAACATTTTGCCTAACATGCAGACCAAGGTTGTGAGATGGGAGCGACTACTATTCCTATATCTCATAGGCCATCCCTCTGAGGCTACTGGATTGAACTTGAATATCCCCTATATAATCTGGAATAGAATGTCAAGGTACATTGTGCATCCTCATCCTTCTGAGCGACTTCCGTTTCCTCTACTCATCATGAGGATCTTACAAAAGTTTGACATTGATGTAAGCTCCACATCATATCAGCACAGTTGCGGGATGATTGATGAATCAACGATTGTGAAGTCACTTCACAAATTACCTCATGTTACTGACAAGAAACCTTGTGATGGCACCTCGGCCTCACCGTCTGAGCAAGAACCCGGCGAGACTGATGAAGCCTCACTAACTTCGATCTTCAAGTTGCAACAACGACTATCTGTCAAGCAAGAACAGATCTTGAAGGAACAGCAAAGACTTTGCAATGAGCTTGAAATCGTCACGGCAGCTCACATTACCTTCACTAAAAAGGTCAACTCTATGCACAAGCGGATGACAAAGATGTTCTATAAATTGGGTTGCACGAGCTCTGACGACTCGGATTCTGACGAATGACATTTTTTTTTCTTCTCTTTTTGTGCAGGATTTTGATTTTAGGATTTAGTTTTATACTTACTTGATTTTAGTTTGTGCATACTTTAGAACTTATTTTTTTTACTCTCCTTACATATTGTAGCTCATGCTACGTTTTGGCTTGTTTTTGTGACAAAAAGGGGGAGAGAGTTAGCGAAAACAATGAACAATGAATGAACAATGATTGTGATATCAAGGTAAAAGGTAAGTATGAATATGAATCTCAACTCAACTTTGTTTTTCTTTTGTGGATTGTGACATGCTTCTATACTAACTATTTGACTAACTATTTGGGCATGTAATATGACTAACAAGTTGATGTTGGACTAACATACTTTGACATTTGGTTTTCAACTGCTTAGAAGATATGTTGGTTTTAACTATGTTTCTTTCACATATCTGATTCTTTTAAATGTCATGATGAGATCAAACTCTATCTCTGTACTTGGTTTTGTATGTTCCAATTCTTGAGGTATCTAACGAATTTGTTTGTCAAGAATGTTTTCTGTGTGCAGAGGTTACAGATGTCTAAGTCTAGAGTCTGTCTTAGGAGTTTATCTCATGTTTTTAATTTCTGGAACTCTTTTGTAAATTTTTGTTGTATGGTGATAGCAACAAAAATATCTTTTTGAATTTTCTTTGTGGATCTGTGTTTTGTCACGAAACCGCCAAAGGGGGAGATTGTTACGGAATTTGAGTTGGCGTATTTCGTGAATGTTTAAGTCTTGAAGATTGAAGATGAAGAAACTTTGGATCATATACCTCAATCTCAAGAAAGAAGAATTCAAAAGGATCAGGTACGTTTAACTAAATAATTTTGATGATCCGAATACTTCTTATAGTGTAGAAACACCTGGAAGAGGTTTTAATTGCATATTCATCAAAAACTGGACATGGGACATGTTCAGGATCCGGATCGTGGACTTTCAATCCGGATCCCGAAAGGTGTTCGTTCATACATTGCTGCAATCCGGATCATAGCTTGGGCAGTCCGGATCCCGAATGGGGTGTTTTGTGAAAATGTATGAACGATCCGGATCGTGGATTATGATCCGGATCCCGAACAGGCGATTTTCTGGAAACTGCATTCTGTGCGTCTGCGATCCGGATCGTGGCTTATGCAATCCGGATCGCCGTCGGTAAAACTTTCCAGAAAAGTTTGTTTTTGATCCGAATATTCTTCCTAGGGTTTCTAACCTATAAATAGCCCTCCTATTTCATTTCTAGGGCATCGGAAAAAGAGCCGTCATTTTCAAATATCATTTTATACGGCCTTAGATCCACATATAGAGAAGAACGGAAATCATTAGATCTATTTAATGGTTCTTCATCTATATTGATTAGTTTGATTCTAGGTTTTCATACTCATATCTTGAGTTGAATCAAACTAATGAATACTTAGATGGTATTTCCGATCTACTCTTGATCTAAGTATTCGGCGGATCATCACCACCCAAACAAACAACGATTTATCCCAAAATCGGCGCGTGGACTCGCGTGGCCTTGTGGATTCAAGGTGTCATCGCTCTCGTGGATTCGGAGCGAGGTGCGTTCGTGGATTCGAAGCGTGCCATTGGGTGAAGACCGTGGATTCGGTCGGACGTCGTGGACTCGACGTTGGACGCTGTGGATTCAGCGTTGGGCGCGGATCGTGGATTCGAGAAGCGTCGTGGAGCGAGCGGAGAAGATCGACTAGGGGCGTATGGTAAAAGGTTGAGTCGTCTGTGAGTACGTTATATCACCTTGTACGTGTGTTAACTCTAGTGGATTTCGCCGTGTTATCGGTCCCGTGGTTTTTTACTCCGGTTTGGAGTTTTCCACGTAAAAATCTTGTGTGTTCTTCTATTTTTCCGCATTGGGTTTTATCGCACAAAGATTTTTGAGTGTTTATTGTTTACACCTATTCACCCCCCTCTAGGTGTTTTTTCCCCTATTAGATCCTTATTAACCTAAACCCATCAAAAAGCACTAATAGTTGCTAAATGTCTCACTGAAGCTTTCCATACCCGAGCCCGGCGACAGAGCACGGCGGCGGCGCGGCTGGAGCAAAGCTCCATTTTGGAGCTCAAGCTCGTTAATGGCGAATTTTTACAGAGGTTATAAGAAGTCTTCCAACTTATATGAAAGCTTCCTCCAGTCCATACAAAGCTTCCCGACCCATCCTCCCCAGCCAAAGGTGGCCGGAGCGCCGACGGCCGCAAAATTTCATGATCTCGGGTCATCCATGGCCGCACCATTTTGGTGCTGCATGGGTGCCATGCAAACTCATGGGGGCACTCCTCTAGGTCCCAGCAATGCTTCTGTACACTTGGCCGGCGACGAGGAAGCCCGTCGGCGCCGGAGCAACAAGCTCGGCCAACTTGAAAATAACCGAAAACTAGGGCTTTAAATTTCTCCAAAAAAAACTCAACCGTAAACTTTGAAACTTTGCAGATTTTATCTAGATGTCCTACAGTCCCTACACACCCATTTTGGTGCGTTTATGTCCAGTGGTTGCCGAGTTCTTTAAAGGCGGAGCTACAACTAGGTTTCCGGCCAACTCTGCTCCCGCCGGCCATGCAACATGCATGGGGGCTCGAGCTGTGCATGGAGCATGCTTAGGGTCTAGGGAGTCTACTGCATATGGTCTAGGGTGCTAACAACCAACGGTTTGGGTCTCTTACCTTAGCCGAGCTCGGGGAAGAAGGAAGTAGCCGGAATCTTGGTCCCTCCTCCACGCGCGGCCACGGCTTGCTCCAGCAAGGTTCTCAGGCACCAAATAATTCCTCAGGCACTCCCAAACCACCGTAGGTGAGGTTTTGGTCCAACCTTTTCTCCCTCTCTCACTCTCGGATTGGTTTCCAATGGTGGTTACTCTTGGGTTGTCCAGGGCTTCGGGGCTGGGTCAGGGTGTTGGGTTATATGTAATATAGGATCTAAATAGGGGAAAAACCACCTAGAGGGGGGGTGAATAGGTGTAAACAATAAACACACCAAAATCGTTGCGTAAAAATAACCCAATGCGGAAAATAAATAACACGCAAGATTTTACGTGGAAAACTCCAATCCAGGAGTAAAAAACCACGGGACCGATCACACGGTGAAATCTACTAAGATTAAAACACGTACAAGGTGATATAACGCACACACACGACTCAACCTTTTCCATACGCTCCGAGTAGATCTTCGCCGCTCGCTCCTCAACGCACCTCGAATCCACGAAGGCGTCCAACGCCGAATCCACGGCGTGTCACGTCGAATCCACGACGCCAGACCGAATCCACGGTCTCACCCAAGTAGCACGTCTCGAATCCACGAGCGCACCTCGTCTCGAATCCACGAAACGGTAACACCTTGAATCCACAAGGCCACGCGAATCCACGCGCCGATTTCTTGGGAAAATCGTTGTTTTGTTGGTGATGATATTTTGAATACTTAGATCATCATAGATAGACAAGGAAGCACCCTCTAAGTATTCATCGATTTGATTCTTTCGAAAATATAGATTTTGAAAACCCTAGAATCAAACCGATCAATAGAGAAAGAAAACCTAAAATAAAGAGGTGTTTACCTTTTCTTCTCTATGTGGATTCTTACCTTTGATCCCCCTTGGGATAACCCTAAAAGATGATATTAGGGTCTATTTATAGGCTAGAAACTTTTGGAAAGAGATAAGAATCAAAAACCGCCTTTTCTGGAAATTTACAGGACGGCGATCCGGATCGGATTTACTGCGATCCGGATCGTCGTAACGAGATTGACGATTCCAGAAATCCAAGGGTTCGGGATCCGGATCACAAGGTCCGATCCGGATCGTTCATGCAATTCAGCCAACTCCCATGTTCGGGATCCGGATCGGAATGGCCTAGGATCCGGATTGAAATTGCCAATGAACAATCACCCTTCGGGATCCGGATTGCAAGGTCCGATCCGGATCCTGAACATGTCCCATGTCCAGTTTTTGATTCTTTGGCCATAGAAAATATTCCAAAGTGTTTCTAAACTATAGGAATGTATTCAAAATATCAAAGATTATTTAATTTAACGTACCTGAACATTTGAATCCATTCTTTTGAGATTGAAGTATATGATTTGTCAAGTCTTCATCTTCAATCTTCAACATCACGAAATACGCCAATACAAAAATCCTTAACAATCTCCCCCTTTGGCGGTTTCGTGACAAAACACATAATCCACAAAAAAAATAACAAAAAGACGATTTTTGTTGCTATCACCATACAACAAAAATACGCATGAACGATCCAAATAAATGTAAATACAA
Source organism: Tillandsia fasciculata (assembly GCA_029168755.2). Lineage (NCBI taxonomy): Eukaryota > Viridiplantae > Streptophyta > Magnoliopsida > Poales > Bromeliaceae > Tillandsia > Tillandsia fasciculata. Next base: position 144,732 of record JAQOTM010000301.1, read on the forward strand.
GAGATAACCTCCTAAAACAAACTCTAGACTTAGACGCAACTAGGAGTGTTCAAATCTTGTACTCTCTGCAAAAGAAACAATTCTTGACAACAAGAAATCATTAATACCTCAAGAATTTAATCGTTAAGCAACCAGAGAGTTATACATTTAATATGACATTAGGTATCAGATATGCATAAAAGTAGACAATCAAAATATCACATATCTTTATCCATCATCAGGGTTAGTTCCAACCATAATGTCAAAGAAGTTCAAATGTTCATACCTTTTGCATGACCTGTCACAAAACTTGTTAGAAGTTACAACGCAAAATAGTCAGTAGAATAGTTAGTGTTAAACTTCAAGTTTCAAGTTATCCGGTCATGTTCGTTCTTTTCCTTCTCCCCCTTTTTTCAAACGATCTATTGGCTCGTTCTTCGTTCTTTTCTCCTTTCTCTCCCCCTTTTTGTCACAAAAACCAGCCAAAATTATAAGAGAGAAAAAAAAACAAACAAACGAAAAACCTTTCGTCAGAAAAATAACTAAAGTCAATTTCATCAAAAATCAATCTGAACCGGTATCGTTGTCATCGAAGTTGCTGCATCCGAGTTTTGCAAAAATCTTCTTGACCAACTTCATCAGTGCATTGTACTTCTTCGTCAAGACCACTTGTGTTGTACTAATCCGTTGCAGGTCAAGAGAAATCTGATCTTGTTTAATTGAAATTCGCTCCTGCTCAGATGATAGTCTTTGTTGTTCCCGAAGAGCTTCAACATTCACATGTCTCTCACCGATACAATCTCAGCAAGTGGCTCCTCATTTTTTTTCATCTCCCCCTATGTTGAGCATCTCTTTTTATCATCTCTGTTCTCTGTTCTCCATGTTCTCCCCGTCTTGAGCATCTATGTTCTCCCCCTTTGAGATTCAATCAGTTTTTTCTGTTCTCCTTAATTTATTGGTCATCCTCGTGCTAACCAACGCGGTGATGAACATGATTGTCCACTCAAGAGCCTTTGTTATAGAGTATTTGAAAAATAGCATCTGTGAGCAAAAACTCAAAGAACATGAAAAATTGTTTAAATTTCAAATTTTTGAAAAATCTTGCCCAAACAATCCTTAACATGTGTAGAGGCTAGGAATCAAGATCATTTTTTCAAAAAGGAATTTTAAAAATAGATCAATCCCATGTTTTTAGAAAATTCAAAAAAAACATGTAAGCATTTCTGCATATCAACTTTATACAAAAATATCATTTCACATAGAAAGAAATAGATTATGATAAATCTATCAAAATATCCCAAATTGTGAAACGAAAATTTAAAAGAATTATAACCTCTAAAGTTGATCAATTTTCAAACATCCTTCACGATCTAATGAGTATAGAGTTTATCTAATTCTCAATTGAGCAAAGAAAATGAAGCACCAAGATCGATAGATGTTTGAAATCCCAAATAAGTCAAATAATATATTTAGTCAATATATTTGGGAAGTGACTCTTTGAGCATCTTTTAGAAATCCCACCTTATACCAACCTTGGAATTTGACATAGTCAAGTATTCCAAAAAGCATTTTATTTGATTAAACAAGATCACCATGCTTGGTTAACATGTGGTAGCTGCACACAGTACTCGGACAACCGAGGTGGTAGCTCTTTCCTCCATGTGGTGGTAGTTTTCACACTCCTATTAAGGATGTAACTCTTTCCACATCTTTTGAGCATGAAAAATATAATAAACTCCCCCTCAATTGGCTATCAATTATGAAAGATATTCAGTATTCAACCAAAAATTGATCCTGTGTTCATACTTATTTCAATCATCAAATAAGATAAAATAAATACCAGAAGATCATTGAGAGAGGTAATGACTTGATCAATTCGAGATGAAATAATTGAAATAAATGATCATTGCATCAAATGAGTTATAATGATATTCAAATCATAATAAACTTCTCTAAACATGAAAGGATGCAAATAAAGTCAGTATAGCAAATGCTCAATTAATGCTCTATATTACAAAAAGAACACAAAACACAAACAAAAACCTTTCTAAGCAGTGGTTCAAAAAGTTATGTAATTGAAAGCATGCCAAGTGCTTTTCGCAAATAAAATATTTTTGATCCAAGGTTTTATCAAAAAAAAATCAACTAATTGATCTTCAGTTGGAACAAAAGAAATTTGTAAAAACTTGATTCAACTAGCTCTCTAGGAAAATTCAATGTGTTTTGTTCTAAACTGCAACACAGGGTTTTTAGAAAAGTTAATGGCACTTGTGTTGTCACACAAAATAGTTACCGAGGTCGTAGGGATGCGAAAATCACTCAATACACTTTTCTTTGATTTCCTCAATGACTTCGGCTTAGGGGGTGTCCTACCATCTGTCTTAACACTTAGAAGATTTTTCTTCGTTTCCCGAGTCGTGTTCTTGATGGTAGTAGTTGCAAGTATTGCTTGATTTGCTCGTTCTGCTCCATACTTGCAATTAGGTCTTATGTGCCCAAAAAAAATACAACAATGACATACCTTGGTAAAAGTTGAACCCGAAGAAGATGAGGTAGGTTTGTCAACGTTGGCTACGATGATTTCCGTCGGAGAAGGAGCAACCGACTGGGGCACAAAACTTGTCTTGCTCGAACTTGGTTCCTCACAAGTTCGGCCATATCCGAGGCCTAAATGATTAGTATGACCAAGACCAAGAAGGCGAACCAACTTACTTTGTCCTGAAGAAAATCTATGCAAATCCTTTTTAAGTTGGAAAAGGGTCTCCGTCATCTCAAAATTTCCTTGTCGTGCCTCGGAATAGAGCTTTGAGAAGAGATTAGCTTTATCCATCGATTTTTCAAGTTCCTTCTCAAAATGCTCGTTCATCTCTTGAAGGAAAGTATTATTCTCAACCAAGTTGTCCCTTTCCACTTCAAGAGACCTTGAGAGAGAGAGGTTGCTCTATTAGGTTGTTCCTCGAGTTCCAACAACCTTCTCCTCAAGTTTTTATTTTGCTTCGCCAATTTCTTTGAGTTCCGTAGAAGTAGTTGGTAGGCGTGAGCAAAGTCTTCACCTTCGGAATCGCTTGGTTCATCATCCGTTGCCGTTTGATCATCCTGGGAAGAAATAGACAACGAACCAGATGCAATCAATGAAATACACACGAAGGGTGAAGTCGTGGATGCGAAGAATGTGATGGCATTTGTATCCTCATCACTAGAAGATGACTTATCCATAGAAGAAGAGTCATCCCACGTGATGGCTTGCGTAGCCTTCTTCTTTGGTGGATTCTTGCTGGGACATCTTGTTGTAGTGCGGCCAAAGCCTTTGCATTTGAAACACTGGATCTGTCCTTCAGCGTTCTTCTTCTCCATTGAGAAACCTTCTTGCTTTCTTGATTTTGACGTAGAAGCACCTTTGCCTTTCTTGAACTTCGAGAATGATGAAGATTTGCTTGAGTTTCCCCTTCCGAAGTTTCGACGAAATTTTCTCTTCAAGAAAGCGAGTTGTTTCTCAAAGTCCTCCATAGATAGCTCATCGTCAGAGTCCGAGGAGGATGAATCCGTGTCTTCATGTTCTTTTGATTTCAATGTCATACCTGAAGACTTGGAAGAAGAAGAGGGCTTTCCAGCAGAAGAGTTAGTAGAAAAAGTAATTTCATAAGTTTGAAGTGTACCAACTAATTCTTCTACCTTGATCTCGTCCGGGTGTTTTATTGTTTCGAACCCGTTCGTCGATGGAAATCAAAAACGCTCTTATGCGTACTTTCTAGTAGGCATAATTTGTTCCATCGAAGAACGGTGGTCTATTGATGTTGCCACCATCGACCAATGTTTACAACCCTATTCCCGCTCTGATACCAATTGTTGGGTTATATGTAATATAGGATCTAAATAGGGGAAAAACCACCTAGAGGGGGGGTGAATAGGTGTAAACAATAAACACACCAAAATCGTTGCGTAAAAATAACCCAATGCGGAAAATAAATAACACGCAAGATTTTACGTGGAAAACTCCAATCCAGGAGTAAAAAACCACGGGACCGATCACACGGTGAAATCTACTAAGATTAAAACACGTACAAGGTGATATAACGCACACACACGACTCAACCTTTTCCATACGCTCCGAGTAGATCTTCGCCGCTCGCTCCTCAACGCACCTCGAATCCACGAAGGCGTCCAACGCCGAATCCACGGCGTGTCACGTCGAATCCACGACGCCAGACCGAATCCACGGTCTCACCCAAGTAGCACGTCTCGAATCCACGAGCGCACCTCGTCTCGAATCCACGAAACGGTAACACCTTGAGTCCACAAGGCCACGCGAATCCACGCGCCGATTTCTTGGGAAAATCGTTGTTTTGTTGGTGATGATATTTTGAATACTTAGATCATCATAGATAGACAAGGAAGCACCCTCTAAGTATTCATCGATTTGATTCTTTCGAAAATATAGATTTTGAAAACCCTAGAATCAAACCGATCAATAGAGAAAGAAAACCTAAAATTAAGAGGTGTTTACCTTTTCTTCTCTATGTGGATTCTTACCTTTGATCCCCCTTGGGATAACCCTAAAAGATGATATTAGGGTCTATTTATAGGCTAGAAAACTTTTGGAAAGAGATAAGAATCAAAAACCGCCTTTTCTGGAAATTTACAGGACGGCGATCCGGATCGGATTTACTGCGATCCGGATCGTCGTAACGAGATTGACGATTCCAGAAATCCAAGGGTTCGGGATCCTGATCACAAGGTCCGATCCGGATCGTTCATGCAATTCAGCCAACTCCCATGTTCGGGATCCGGATCGGAATGGCCTAGGATCCGGATTGAAATTGCCAATGAACAATCACCCTTCGGGATCCGGATTGCAAGGTCCGATCCGGATCCTGAACATGTCCCATGTCCAGTTTTTGATTCTTTGGCCATAGAAAATATTCCAAAGTGTTTCTAAACTATAGGAATGTATTCAAAATATCAAAGATTATTTAATTTAACGTACCTGAACATTTGAATCCATTCTTTTGAGATTGAAGTATATGATTTGTCAAGTCTTCATCTTCAATCTTCAACATCAAGAAATACGCCAATACAAAAATCCTTAACACTGGGAATAGCAGGAGATCAAGGGTGATGCTTCAGATCACCCTGACTCCTCGTACTCAACCCATAGGAGACCAAGGGGCAATTTGCACTTAATGCAATATTCCTTTGCAAAAACCCACTTGAACCCGGTTCACACCTAACTTCAACCTCCCTACACTTCGGGCTTCTTACTGGGAGTTGCAGAGGAGTGGTTGGATACTTTGCTTCCCAACATGACTCCTCGAATTTGAACCCAAAGGAGACCAAGAGTCCAAAACCCCATTAATGCAAGATTCTTGCAAAAATGTCTTCAAACCGGGTTTACACCTAACCCTTTTCATCCGAGCTCTCATCTGTGGGTACAAAATGCACCTAGGACCCTGTGGTTTAAACCCCTAAGTCTTCGACACATAAAATGTATACATTTTAGCAAAATTATCTCTCTTTTGGTACATTTCACGCAATTCAAGGAAATCCGCTTGTCATTTTGCGAAACGGACTTTGCCACGACGTCCGGCTCGTCGAGACCTGTCAAGTAGCGTATTTGTTTGGTTTGTTTGACGCTTGAGTAAAATCTCGGGCCATAAAGTTTATCGAAAAGTGGCACTTTGCACGCACATCGATGCACCCGGGTCGCCAAACGCGAAATCCGTCAGTGCCATCGCGTTCAGAACGTCGAAATTAGCTTGGATCCATTACTAATACTCCTATGTTCATATTCTAGACAGTGGTTTGGCCGTTAGTGATCTAAGGTGAATTAAAATACAAGGTTTACTATTCACTTAAGTTGTGGGGCCCGCCCGCTTCTTTTCTGATTTCTGGAAGATCCGACCGTCGGATTGAAGACATATGAATATGAAACTTTTATATTTCGACGAGACGATCGCAATGGTGATCTCGAATTTTCTAGATCAGACCCCGATCAAAAGTCGATATTTTAAGGGCCACTATTGACTATTAATTGCCTATTTTTGCCATTTAAATAATTCAGGAAATTATTTAAGCTTAGATTTTGGGATTTTTAAAAATCACGGTTACTACATCACTCCCACCTTACAAGAAGTTTCGTCCCCGAAACTTAATACAACTAAACCTCTGGTAAGTCTCTAATAGGTTCACAATAGTGACAACTAGTCACAAGGTATTAACAACTCCAAGGCTACTAATTTAGTCCCAATCTAATATTCCCATCACAGGACAAAATATTTCCTCAGTTCTTTCGACAGTACGTTGTCTGCAGCCAACGTGCTTACCAAAAGAAAAGTGAAATACCATAGATCTGTCGCCAACAACTAATTGGGAACACAACTCACATCTGAAGGTACATCACATACCTCCCTTCACAGTCACTATGCCAATGACATAGCCTCTACCAAGGGTCTCTTGTTCTCGATAGAATCGACACAAAGGACAAAATTCAAATCCTTCCCAACTCAGGATTACCATCGGGCACTTAGGCCACTAAATTACAATACGAGGATACCGAAAAATCAATAATTTATTCAATCTCTGGGAAACGGTGGTCTATCCTTTAACCACATACACTGTAACTGATCTGAGCCCTCTGGCTCCACTGAAACATCAAGCCCACGGTCGAAACCATGACCGCGGCTAACCCTTGCACTAACAACGATCCCAAAACGTGAACACGAACCACACTTGAGCTCTAAACTACTATGCCAAAACCCTGCGCTCTCTCGTAGACTCAAGTCATCCTAGGGTTCGTTCCTAGCCAAACCTAGACATCGTTTTCCTATTGCTTTGATACCATCTAATCTGTCACGCCCCGAGTTTAAAAACCAGTGTATAAATTTTTTTTTTTTTATATCAGAGTTGTAAATCAACCAGGGCAATGACAGACCGCCGCAAGTATAGAAGAGTCCCAATCCCCTTTGGGATTGAGCCTTCTCTATATATGCATGGCTAGCTTGGCAACAACATCAGAGTACTAACTACGTACTACAACTATTAAAAATTACAATTTAATTATTACAACAACTTAACAAATGAATTACACATTTGTTTTAACTGATACAAATACATGTGCTTTCGGCTGTCCAGGGTCAATCTCTAACTCGGAACCTCACCAACTCATCCCGACATCCCAACACCCGCTCGACCTGAAAAACAGTCACCCCAGGGTGTGAGACACACCGGAGTGTATCCCAGTGGGCACGACGAGCCGAGAAATAGCAGATCGTACCAACTTGTATACAATACTAGAGGATAGTAATGATCAGGGGTTAGAATATCAAATATGTATTTCATGAAGATCCGCAGATATATATAATCACAGTTGGGATAAGCAATGATCACAGTTAAGATAACAATTAGGAAACATGGAGATCAACCGATATATAATCACGGAGTTTACCGTTAAGATAAACAAATAGTCATCATGGAGATCAACAGATATATAATCATGGAAATCACAGTTAGGATAAGCAGATATATAATCATGGAACTATAATCAAACGCATCATATCAAGTCTCAGCATGTATAGGTGGATGATATGTGATGACCCGGATCTCCGCAGAGCTGCTGCAGTGCATTGGGGTGGCTATTGGAGGCCTACTTAGTGTGTTGGAGGTGTTTGGGGCCTAATTGGGCACAAGTGTTGGACTTCGAGGCTTAAATAAATCATGTGAGTGATCGGAGGACCCCGTGGAGGGTTTAGAAGTGGTTTCGCGCGAAACGGATATTAAAATTGGGCTCCGTGCGAAATTCGGGCTAAGAACACATTTCCTGGTGCCTTCGGCAATTTTTAGAGTTGGAATTTGGCAAATCGGACGTCAAATTTGGATTCAGCGCGCGAAAACGGTCAAAATGGACTACCCACTTGTCATTTTTGAGCTCGGGTTACTGTTCACCGCCGGAACAGTGATTCCGGCGATCGCCGGTGGCGGCGGCGGGCAGCGGCCGAGAGCGGCGGCGCGGCCTCGGGCAGGCGGAAAGCGGCGGCGGGCAGGGCGCGTGGGCGCGTGCAGGGCGCGCGGGCAGGGCGCGCAGGTGCGCGGTCCACGCGGCCAGCGTGCACCGGAGGACCTGACACGTGGCGGTTGCGTATTGGTTAGGTTCACAGGTTTTGCTACGCCGGGTGCATCAGGAAGTTGACTGACACGTGGCGGCTTTCTATTGGTTGGGGGTACTGTGTGGGCAGGCCGGGCAGCCGGGCAGGTGCGCGGGCAGGCGCTGAGGTGCAAGATTTTGGTGTGCCACGTGGCGGTTCCTCATTGGATGAGTGTTGGACACGTGGCAGGTGTTTATTGGCCGGTTCAGTGGACTTGGAGCACGGAACATACAGGTGGTGTACGGTGGACCGAGGTGGACACGTGGCGACTTGTGGTAGGCCGGTCTACATGCACGCGGTCCACGGTGCAGTCGAGCCTGCCTCGGGATGCGTGCCTGGCAGGGTGGCAGGCGGCGCACTGGCACTCGCAGGCGCGACCGGCGCGCTTTGCGGCGCCACGTGTCGGACTCCTGGGCGGCCACGTGGCGCAGCGGGAGTGGGCAGAGCCGCTGTTTGCTGTTATGTGGGCGACGTGGAGGCCCAGGATGGATCCGGGCTTGCACAGTGTTGGGCCGGGCCCAACACTGTAGCAGCCCGGAAGTTCCGGGCGCCCGAAATTCGGGACATGATGGGTATTATTGGATTTGTTTTGTGGGCCTATAAAAGGCAGCCACCTTCCCCTCTTTCCTTCCTTTTTCCGAGCCATAGAGAGAGAATGGGAGAAAGAGTCCAATACAAAGTTTGTTCCCCTTGGTGCTCTGGTTCTACTGGTGGATCCCCGGAATTTCTGGAAGCTCGGCAACGGCGATATCATTTTTACAGTTCGCCTCGGTTTCCTCCCCATTTCGGCCCATCACCGTCGCAGATCAGTCAAAAATTCACTGTGATCAAACCAGGAGGAGTTTTTGGACGATTTCTTCGACAGCGTGTTCCTAAGTGGTAAGGCTTCGATTTTCGTGTTGATCGCTTCGCTCCGTTTCGCACTTTTGGCACGTTTCCCGAGACATCTTTGACCCCCAATTTTCTGTGATGGATTTTGGACAGCACCAACTTGCCGATTTTATATCTCAGCCTAGGAACATCGGATCAAGGCATTTCAGGACTCGATTTTGATCTACTCGTCGCGAGGAACACAGTAGTGATTTTTCTGGGATTTTTGGAAATTGTTTCGAAGGTGGTAATTAAGCTTTTCTTGGACAGATTGCTACAGGAATTTTGATTTGGGAGATTTTGAGGTGCAGCGGTGTTTTATTTTTATCTTGGTCTACAGGTATCAGATCTGGGCGTTTAAACAGTCGTTTTGGGGCTACTTTTCGCGAGGAACGCGACCGTGAATTTTCTGGATTTTCTTGAGGACTAGACAGAGGTGATATTTAGCCTTTTTGGGGGCTGATTTTGGACTGCGGTTAATTGTACAGTTTTGAGTTTAATTGTGCGCATTGTTCTGTGCAGTGAGACAGATTTTTGGTGGATTGCTGTGTTAGAGGACAGCGGGCAGCGAGAGGTCTCTTTTGGTGCTGTGCGCGTTTTTCGAGGTGGGTGGTTGTTGCTTGCCTCTATATCTGACTTACTCACTAAGTTTATTAGAGAACCCCACTATTGAGCATATTGATTGATTATCATGCATAATTGCCTGATATAAATGTGAGCCTATCATCTGAGATTAATTTTGTGAATATAGCATGTTGGGGATATTATTGGGATAATATTGCTGTTGGAACATGATCATTGGAATAATTTAATAAGTGATGATTAACATGCTATATTAGCACCTAGATTTTATGAAAGTGGATTAAATGGATTAATTGTTGGGACATGATGACATATCCATGTGCGGGTTTCACTTTGGGATTTATTATGGATCAGGGATTATACATGTGTAGGTGACCGATGATTTTAGCATGATTGTGATATTTATGTGGATATTATTAATTATTACACATGTAAACTGTTATTGGACATTCTCTCTCTTTCACATTGCTGAGGACTTTTGCATGCTTATTTGGACATCTAGATAGGCCACTATTTTATTGCTACACTATCATATTGGGATTTGACTTAGGAGAAACCATGATTGCTTTCTTTCTCCTTTTTATTTAGACTTTTGAGTCATGTTGCTCGAGTTCGAGCAGAGGTTTGGGATAGTGTAGCCGGGACCTGAGGGTCAGTGACAGGGTGTACTTGATGTTGGATTGTGGGTTATTGCGGCAACCGCGGACAGTAGGCGGTTGACCGGATCTTGATTATTGTACCCAATTGTGGGTTGTGGGTTATTGCGGTGACCGCGGACTGTGGGCGGTTGACCGGATGTTTACTATTGCATCAGATTGGGTATCAGATTTCTCTAGTGGATGGTATTTCCCACTTTTGAGTACTATTGCATCAGATCGGGGTTTCATTAGTGGACGGAGTTTCCCACTTTGATCATAGTCATGATCCAGTCCTGCTATTGTGAGACATTGGTTACAGAGATACTTTACTCGTGTGGGTCGCTCCCCTCGAGTGCCACTCCGGAGTAGGCTTTAGACCGTGTTGGGTTCCGGTCATTTGGACAGTGGAGATACTGAGTTCTTGAGTTCGACAGCAGAGCAGGCAGTACCAGTTTTACTGGTGGCACTAGATTGGGTCTATTTGGTCAGATACTGTTTTCTGATGCATTCATACCGTCATTTCCTTCGGTATTGCATTTAGAGGCATACTTGTTGTGGTTTCCCCTTTTATTCAGTAGTTCTGTTTACAGCTTTACCACTTGCCCCTTTTCTTGCCTCTAGTAGACTTAGTGGGTATGCCGGAGCTTGAGGCTTTACCCACAGGGGGAGGCTACTGGTTTACTAGTGGTTCTCACCCCCATTGTTGTTTCCCTTGCTTTTTCTCCCCCCTGTTTTTTGCAGTGTTTTCTTCGGGAGTTGCTGATCTTCGGTCGTTGTCCGAGGCAAGGGAGTCACGAGCTAGATCCTTACCACCCGAGGAGTGTAGCTGTATCCCCTGGATGGAGATTCCTGGTAGCTGTTGGTTGGTTTTTACTGTTTTATTTGGAGGGAGATCTTTTGTATTTGGAGAGACTGATGTTGAGACTGATGTATTATAGTTTTAGCTTATCTCGTTTTATAGTTGAGAGATGCTGTACTGAGGACATTGTATGATGATTATCTGTATTTGAGGAGATGGATATTGTACTTGATTTCTTGTTGTACAGCGATTGGATTTTATTTTACAGCATTTCATTTTAGCTCTGATATTTGTGTAGCTATAGTACTATCTTTTGCAGGTAAGACGCTTCGCGTATGCGGGTTTTAGCATAGGTGGCGGATCTGTTGGCGAGCCCGGGTTGCAGTTTCGACCCCGGGGCATGACAGATTAGGTTGGCATCAGAGCTTAGGGATAGGTCAGTTGGGACCGTAGTGTTGGGTTATACTAATATGGATCTAAATAGGGAAAAAAATACCTAGAGGGGGGTGAATAGGTGTAAACAATAAACACTCAAAAAATCATTGCGCAATAAAACCCAATGCGGAAATGTAAATGAACACGCAAGATTTTTACGTAGAAAAACTCCAAACCGGAGTAAAAAACCACGGGACCGATAACACGGTGAAATCCACTAGAATTAACAGACGTACAAGGTGATATAACGTACTCACAGACGACTCAACCTTTTACCATACGCTCCCAGTAGATCTTCTCCGCTCGCTCCACGACGCTTCTCGAATCCACGATCTGCGCCCAACGCTGAATCCACAGCATTCAACGTCGAGTCCACGACGTCCAACCGAATCCACGGTCTTCACCCAGTAGCACGCTTCGAATCCACGAACGTACCTCGCTCCGAATCCACGAGAGCGGTTGCACCTTGAATCCACAAGGCCACGCGAGTCCACGCGCCGATTTAGGGTAAATCGTTGTTTTTTGGGTGGTGATGATCCGATGAATACTTAGATTAGAAATAGATCGGAAATACCATCTAAGTATTCATTGATTTGATTCTACTCAAAATCTGAGTTTGGAAAACCTAGAATCAAATCAATCAATATAGATGAAGAAACATAGAATTAATCTATTGATTTCCTTTCTTCTCTATATGTGGATTTTTCTCTTTCGGCTGTATTTTTCTATTATTTTCGGATGCCCTAGAAAATGAATAAAGGGTCTATTTATAGGTTAGAAACCATTGGAAGAAGATAAGGATCAAAAACAGCCTTTTCTGGAAATTTTACGGACGGCGATCCGGATCGGATTTGGCGATCCGGATTGCAGTAGCAAGAAAGACGATTTCCAGAAAAAAATTGTTCGGGATCCGGATCGAAGTTCCTGATCCGGATCGTTCATACAGTTTCACCAAACACCAACGTTCGGGATCCGGATTGCAAAGCCTGATCCGGATCGTTCAAATACAAAGGTAAAACTAGTGTTCGGGATCCGGATCAAAGGATGCTGCGATCCGGATTGAACCAGTGTATGAACGAACACCCTTCGGGATCCGGATTGGAAAGTCTGATCCGGATCCTGAACATGTCCCATGTCCAGTTTTTGATTTTTATGCAATAAAAAATTCTTCCAAGTGTTTCTACACTACAAGAAGTATTCGGATCACCAAAAATCTTTAGTTAAACATACCTGATCCTTTTGAATTCTTCTTTCTTGAGATTGAGGTATATGATCCAAACTTCTTTCATCTTCAATCTTCAAGACTTAATACTTTCACGAAATACGCCAACTCAAATTCCGTAACAATCTCCCCCTTTGGCGGTTTCGTGACAAAACACAAATCCACAAAAGAAAATTCAAAAAGATATTTTTGTTGCTATCACCATACAACAAAAATTTACAATGGAGATCCAAAAATTAAAAACATGAGATAAACTCCTAAAACAGACTCTAGACTTAGACATCTGTACTCTCTGCAAAAGAAATCATTCTTGACAAAAAGATCGTTAGATACCTCAAGAATATGAAGCATACAAAACCAAGCAGAGATAGAGTTTATACTCACCATGACATTTAGTAATTCAGATATGTAATAAGATCAAAATCAATCATTGACATATCTTCTAAGCAATAAGATTCCAAATGTCATAACTTTGCTTTGTTAGTAATCAAACAACTTGTTAGTAATAATACATGTCCAAATAGTTAGTCAAATAGTTAGTAGGGACATGCAACAAATCACCAAATAAAAACCAAAAGTTGTAATACTTACCTTTCACCAAAGTCAAAGTTTGAGTTCGTTCAAAGTTCTCACACAAAGTTTTCTCTACTCTCTCCCCCTTTTTGTCACAAACAAAGCCAAAAATGTAGTCAAAACTACAAAGTGTAAGGAGAGTTAAAAGTTTCAATATCAAGAAAAACCTGAGAACTAAAACTAAAAAAAACTAAAAACTAAGTCCTAAAAAGGTAAAACCCTGCACAAAAGATTAAAAAGAAAATGAGTCAAAAAGTAATCAATCATCAGAATCAGAGTCTTCAGAGCTCGTGCAGCCCATTTTAGAGAACATCTTTTTCACCAACTTGTTCATTGAATTGACCTTCTTAGTTATGGTAATATGAGCTGCCGTGATGAGCTCAAACTCATTAGAAATTCTTTGCTGTTCCTTCGAAATCTGTTCCAGCTTAACGGATAATCGTTGTTGTTCTTTGTGGATGGATGAGACTGATCTTCATTCGCTGGTGCGGGTGCTGGTTGTGATGGTGATGCGGCAGTGCTTGTACTGGGTTTCGTTCCGAATGCAGGAACTAGAGTGACATGTGGCAACTTATGGAGGGACTTGACAATGGTAGACTCATCGATCATGCTCAAGCATTGATGATAAGTTGTTGAACTAGTATCAACCTGAAATTTCTTTAAGATCCTCATTATAATTAATGGAAATGGAATTCTTTCAGTGGGATGAGGATGCTCAACATATCTCGCCATTCTATTCCAAATAATGTATGGAATGTTGATATTTAATGCCGTTGCCTCTGACGGATGTCCTAAGAGATACAAAAACAGCAACCGATCCCATCTCACGACTTTCGTCTGCATATTTGGAAGGATATTGTAACATGTGATGAAGTTTAGGAATCTGTACTCAAGACGAAGTTCTTTGGATTTGACAGATTTCTCCGTTGATTGTGTTCCCTCCAAACAAATTCCCTCTATAACTTTTTGCCACATCGTGTTTGTCAAACCTATTCCCTTCAAGTAATTAATTCCTGTCTTGCTGGCTTGCATTCCCAAAACCTCGCCAATCAAATGTGGAGTAATCTTAAATCTTGTGCCTTGGATATTCGTGTAAAACTCCATTGGACCGTTTTCAAACTCTCGAAGGTGCCGTGCATTTGTATAGAAGGTCCTCACGTGATGCAGACAGTAGCCAAGCGTTTCTGGGAATCGGCATACTTGAATAAGGTTCGCTTGTTCAATCAGAACACCAAACTCAGGGGAGTGACCTCGTAGAGCCTCAATGTTAACATGCCTCTCGCCAATGCATTCACGATGTGCAAAAGCTCTAAGGCGATCAGTGTTAACGAACACTTCTTCCACACGTGGCGGGGAGTCAGGAGCTATCGGCGTGTCAACATCAATGTCCCGTCGTAGTCCAAAGCGTCTAGTTACTCGTTTTCTTTTCACAGAGATGGTTGGTGCAGCCATAGGTGCTTTTCCTGTGTCCATGGTTGCCTTTCCCTTTGAACCATCGGAGGCTTTTCCTTTTGAACTATCAGACGCTTTTTGTTCAGGTTTAACAGGCAATGATTCATCATCGTCTGTCAACTTATCCCAGTCTACTCCATCATTGTCTGCTTCAGTTTCTGAGTCACTGATAAGATCAAATTCACCTTTTCGTTGAAGTTTCTTGGCTCTTTTTAATTTGTTTGTAGCTCGAGTATGTACCATTGAAACCAAGAGAAGAATGATCCATGAGAATGCCATTGATCAAGTGCTTTAAGAAGATTGAAATCCTGTGAAGAACAACTCAAGAACATGAAAAATTTCAGTTTTCAAAAATTTGGAAAAATTGTACCCAAACAATCATAATCATGTAGAGAAGCCAAGAATCAAATTAGTTTTGCAAAAAGAATTTTAAAAATAGATCAATTGCATGATTTTCAAAAATTCCTATTATATGCCCTAAAACAGAATTTTTAGAAATCGAAGCCCAAAAATTCGTTAATCTTGAGAAAACCCAGCATACAATCAAAACTAATCTACTCAGAGTTCTTATTTCAAAAGAAATTTGACCAAAAACCATTCACAAACGAAAAAGATAGAGAAATTTCATCACGTTTTGAGGAAAATATAGAAAAACTGTGAAAAACCGAGATTTTGATCAATAAAACTTACTTGGAATCGAAGAACTTGAGTTTGGAAGGCTCCAAGATGCAAGAAATCTAGAGAGAGAAGCTCTAGAGGCTTAAGAACAAAAGATTAGGTAAAAGAAATCAAAACCCTTTGTTCTATTAAAAACCCCAGCCGTGATCCGGATCGGATCGAGATTTTGATCCGGATCGGCCACCCGCAGGAATAAGCCTGCGTTCGGGATCCGGATCAACTTAGTCCGATCCGGATCGGCTCCAACTTTTTCATCAGAAAAATTCAGAAAAATTCCATAAAATCCAGAAAAAGTATGTAAGCACTTTAGCATATCAACTTTAAACAAAAATCATCGTTTCATACAACAAGAAATAGATTATACCAAATCTATCAAAAATACTCAAAAATGAAACGAAAATTTATGAAAATTAAAACTCTTAAAGTTGAACAACTTCAATCACATCTAACCTGATCTTATGCGTAATGCCTTTATCAAATCATCAATTTTGGTAAAGAAAATGAAATACCAAGATCAATAGATGTTTGAAATCCCAGATAAGTTAGATAATATATCTAGACAATCTGTTGAAGAGAGTGGCTCTTTGAGCATCTTTCATCAAAAATCCCACCTTATACCAACCTTGAAATTTGACAGAGTCAAGTATTTCAATATGCATTTCATCAACAATTTTTAAAACAAAAATTTGCTTTGCATACATGGGGTATTTTTTTTTTTTTCTTTTCTCCATGTGGTGGTAGTTTTCACACTCCTCATTGGGATGTAACTCTTTCCACATCTTTTGAGCATTTTACTTTTCTTTGACTCCCCCTCAATTGGCTATCAATTATTTAATATATAAGGTATTCAACCAAAAATTGATCTCGCATTCATACTCGACTAAGCAATCAAATAAGATAATGACTATACCAAGAGATCATTGAGAGAGAAATTGACTTTGATCACTTAAAAGATGACTTAATTAACATAAATGATCATTGCAACATTGAAATATTATGATATCAAAAGCATAATAAATTTCTAAATGCATGAAAAGATGCAATTAAAGTCAATTATGATTTATGCTCAATTAATGTCCTATGTACAAACATAGATAAAGAACAAAACACAAAACAAAAACAAAACCTAACCTAAGCAAAGGTTTCAAAAGAGGTTATTTCAAGGAAAGCATGCCAATTGCTTTACGCAAGTGAATAAAACGTTTTTGATCCAAAGGTTTTGTTAAGATATCAGCTAA
Organism: Tillandsia fasciculata; assembly: GCA_029168755.2. Lineage (NCBI taxonomy): Eukaryota > Viridiplantae > Streptophyta > Magnoliopsida > Poales > Bromeliaceae > Tillandsia > Tillandsia fasciculata. Next base: position 161,336 of record JAQOTM010000301.1, read on the forward strand.
TTGATCCTCAGTTGAAATATATGACAGTTGAAGAATATTTGATTCAACTAGCTCTCTAAGAAAATGATATCTAAGTTCAATATGTTTTGTTCTAGAGTGCAACACAGGGTTTTTAGAAATGTTAATAGCACTAGTGTTGTCACAAAAAATGGTTACCGAAGATGCTGAAATCCGGAAGTCGCTCAACACGCTTTTCATCCAAATCAATTGGGTTGAACAACTTCCCGCTGAAATGTACTCCGCTTCGGCAGTCGAGAGTGCTATGCAGTTTTGCTTTTTACTGTGCCATGCAACAAGGCAATGGCCAAGATAGAAGCATGCACCACTCGTGCTTTTCCGATCATCCACTGATCCAGCCCAATCGGCATCTGAGTATCCAACAATATCCAAACTTGTTCCCATAGGATACCAAATTCCGAAATTTATTGTACCTTTGATGTATCGGATGATCCGTTTCACCGCTTTCAGGTGAACCTCCTTCGGTGCTGATTGATATCTCGCGCAAATCCCAACACTGAAGGATATATCCGGGCGACTAGCCGTGAGATAAAGTAGACTTCCAATCATACTGCGATACAGTTTCTCGTCTACATTCTCACTATGTGATTCACTTCCAAGTCCCTTATGGCTAGTTCCCATTGGAGTCGGAAAATCCTTAGAATTTTCTAAATCAAACTTTTTGACCAACTCCATTGCATACTTGGATTGACACAAGTGAATTCCTTCATCGTTTTGTTTAACTTGTAATCCAAGAAAATAAGTCAATTCGCCCATCATGGACATCTCAAATTCGCTTTCCATGGTCTCCGCGAATTTAGAAGCATCATTATCTCTTGTTGCGCCAAATACAATGTCATCGACATAGATTTGTGCTACAATGAAATTGTTTTGATAATGCTTCACAAAGAGAGTCCTGTCAGCTCCCCCTCGAGTATAGCCCTTTTCCAAAAGGTGCTTTGTCAACCTTTCGTACCATGCTCGCGGTGCTTGTTTCAGACCGTAAAGAGCCTTTTTCAGACGAAAAACATGGTTAGGTAGTTTATGGTCCACAAAACCTTTCGGTTGAGCCACATAAACTTCCTCATTTAAAAACCCATTTAAAAAGGCGCTCTTAACGTCCATTTGAAATAATTTGATTTTAAAATGACAAGCAATCGCAAATAAGATACGAATGGACTCGAGTCTAGCTACAGGGGCGAAAGTTTCATCAAAGTCTATACCTTCTACTTGAGAGTAGCCTTGAGCAACTAACCTTGCTTTGTTCCTGATGATAGTACCATCTTCATTTTTCTTGTTCTTGAAATCCATTTGGTACCTATCACATTGTGTTGCTTCGGAGGCTTCGTTAATTCCCAGACTTTGTTTCGCTCAAATTGATGGAGCTCTTCCTGCATTGCTTTAATCCAGTAGTCATCTTGAAGAGCTTCATCAACATTCTTTGGTTCGATTTGAGATACATAGCATGCAAATCCGCAAACCAATTGTCTCCGAGTTCTAACTCCTTCTTGTGGATCTCCAATGATGTTCGATTCAGGATGATCCTTGGAGATGCGTAACGTTTGAGGTAAGGAGTAGTCGGAGGTACACGAGATGATTCCTGCACATCAGATAAACTTGAAGAACCGTTAGATGCATCATTATTATCGAAAGAATTGTTAGAAGAAGATGCATTAGCAGGTGTATCATCATCAAGAGAGATATCGAGGGTAGATTTTTCAGATTCAAAGTGAAAAGCTTCATCTACCTTAACATTTATCGATTCTACGATCGTCTTAGATTCTAAGTTAAAAACTCGATATGCTCTACTGTTTGTAGAATAACCTAAGAAAATCCCTTCGTCACTTCGAGAGTCAAATTTTCCAAGATTTTCGCGGTCACGTAAAATAAAACACCGACTCCCAAAGATACGAAAATATTTGATGTTAGGTTTTCTACAAAACCATAGTTCATATGGTGTATTTAAAGTCCCCGGGCGCAAATACACTCGATTAATTACATAGACAGCAGTGTTCACCGCTTCAGCCCAAAAATATAACGGTAGGTTCCGGCTATGAAGCATAACACGTGCCATCTCCTGTACGACCCTGTTTTTGCGCTCGACTACACCATTCTGTTGAGGTGTATAAGGTGCGGAGAATTCATGTTTAATGCCATTAGAAGTGCAAAAATCAATGAATTTGGAATTTATGAATTCTCCACCTCTATCACTTCTAACACGAGTAATCTTTTCATTCTTTTCAATCATAATACGATGGCAAATCTCGTGAAAAGAATCAAAAGTATCAGCTTTCTCTTTTAAAAATGCTACCCAAGTATATCTAGAGAAATCATCAACCAATAAGAAAATATACCATTTACCTCCCAAAGATGGTTGACGAGTTGGCCCCATTAAGTCCATGTGCAAAAGTTCCAAAGGCCGTTTTGTACCTATGTGGTTCAAGTTCTTGTGTGCAGTCCTAGACTGTTTTCCCTTTTGGCAACCGCCACACACAATGTTTTGTTCAAAAGAAAGTTTAGGAACCCCCTTGACCACATCTTTGTTTGAAATTCTAGCAAGTTCCTTAAAGTTTATGTGACCTAGCCTTTCATGCCAAAGTGTTTCATTTTTCAAAGATGCTAGGTTACATTTTTCAGAAATTTTATGAGGAACTACATAACAATTGTTTTCTGATCTAACCCCTTTAAAAAGAAAGCATGGTTCTTGTCAGTTACAGTACATTCATCAGATGAAAAATTAACTGAATAACCATTATCACAAAGTTGACTTATGCTTATGAGGTTAGTCTTAAGGCCATGAACAAATAACACATTATTTAGAACCGGGCCATCTGGAATAGCTACCGTTCCTTTTCCAACAATTTTGGAAGACCGACCATCTCCGAAAACAACAAGTCCTCCGGAGATTTTCTCAAAGGTTTGAAAACAGTTTTTGTCACCGGTCATGTGACGGGAACACCCGCTATCCAGATACCAAGACGAACTATCATATGCATGCAAGGAAACATTGGTAACAAGACAAGGAAAAATTTCACCTTTGCGCACCCAAACCTTTTTGGAATGCGTCGGTAATGGTCGTGAAGTTGATCTCCTAGGTGAAAGCGTCTTGTTGAAGATTGCTGCTCCTTGATGATGTCGTCTTGAGCGGTGAACTACCAAGGCTCTTTTCCTTCAAATGATTTGCAATTGATTTCTGAGGAATCACCTTTTGGTAGTCATTGCAAGAGGTGCTTGAGGTGTGCGTTTGGCTCCCGTCTTGCAATTTCTTCTTATGTGCCCTGAAATGCCACAACGAAAACATACCTTAGTTCTTGACGATCCCGAAGAGGATGAAGTAGGCTTGTTGTCGTTGCTTGTCGTGAATTCCGGTGTCGGAGGAGGAGATACCGACTGAGGCACAAAAACTGTCCCACTCGAACTTGGAATGTCTCCAGTTTGAGTGTATCCGAGGCCGAACTTATTTGTTTGACCAAGACCAAGAAGCCTGTCCAACTTACTCCTTCCAGAAGAAAATCGCTTTAAGTCATCCTTTAGTTGGAGTATGGTCTTTGTCATTTCCATTTTTCCTGTCGAGCCTCGCCGTAGAGCTTCAAGAAATAATTCGCTTTATCCACCATTTCTCATGTTCTTTCTCGAAAAGCTCATTGGACTCTTGAAGGGAAACATTTGCTTTGGCTAAGATTATCCCTTTCCACTTCAAGAGCGTTTGAGAGAGAAGATGCCCTTTTTGCTTCTTCTTCGAGATCCTGCAATCTCCCTCTCAAACTCCGGTTTTGCTTTGCCAGTTTCTTTGAATCCCTCAAAAGCTTATGGTAGGCAAGAGCAAAATCTTCACCTTCAGAATTGCTCGATTCGTCGTCCGTTGCGTTCTTTTCAACATGGGAGGAGTTGGACAAGGAATCGGAGGTACTTGCCATTAAGCACATGAAGGGTGAAGATGTAGTGGACGCGTGGAATGCTGTCGCGTTGTCTTCTTCATCACTTGAGGATGACTCATTTGACGTTGAGTTGTCATCCCAAGTGACGACTTGCATCGCCTTCTTCTTTGCCGGATTCTTGTTGGGACACTCCGTTGCAATGTGGCCGTAGCCTCGACATTTGAAGCACTGTACTTGTCCCTCTGAACTTTTCTTATCCTTTGAGAAGTTCTCTTGCTTTCTTGACTTGTAACTTGAAGAACCCTTGCCTTTCTTCGACTTTCCGAAGGATGGAGTTTTGCTTGGATTACCCCTTCGAAAGTTGCGGCGAAACTTCCTTGTCAAGAGAGCGAGCTGCTTCTCAAAGTCCTCCATAGATAGGTTCTCGTCATCGTCCGAGGAGGATGAATCCGCGTCTTCTTCTTTGTTGTTTTCAATGCATAACCTGAAGACTTAGAAGAGGATGCCTTTCCAGAAGAATAGTTAGTAGGAAATGTCATTTCATAAGTTTGTAAAGCACCAACTAATTCTTCTACACGCATTTCGTCCGGGTGTTTAATTGTTTCAATGGCTGCGACCTTCGGGCGAAATCGTTCAGGAAGAGTTCTTAATATCTTTCTTACAACTTTAAATTCTGGAATCTTCTCTCCCAAGTTAGCACATGAGTTTACGATGTCTTGCAATCGTGTGTAATAGTCAGTGAAAGATTCATTTTCTGCCATAGAATAGAGTCAAACTTGCTTGTAAGCATTTGCAGTTTCTGAATCTTCACAAGGTTAGTTCCCTCATGCGTAACTTGTAGAACATCCCAGATTTCTTTCGCAGTCTCACATGCCGAGACGCGAGAGAACTCTGTTTGTGACAAAGCATTAAATAAAGCATTAATTCTGTCACGCCCCGGGGGTTTCATTCAGCGGAAGTATTTAGTAAAAAGGGTTTGATTAGCGTGTCCAAAAATTTTGTTTGAAATTCCTTTCTCCCCGGAGCGTGCCCAGACCCGCCGCATATACAGGATCGCTCTGTAAACGGACAGAGTCTCCCCTGTATATGCACGGCGTAGCGTTTAGTACATGTTCCGAGTCACACACACAACCATTCAATCACAACAATCAGTAACATATATCATTATTCTAACCATTCAAACATTTGGCCGATCAATTTGGAAAGGATAAATCCTCAGATTTGAAAGAGCGCCCACCCGGCACTTATGGTTTGAAAACTAGTTTTGAAATCAACATAAATCCACAGGGTTTTGAAAACGGTGCCCACACGACACCCAAGGTTTGGAAACTCATTTCGCAATCCATAAATCCCCAAGGTTTTGAAATCAGTGCCCACACGACACTTAGATTTTAAAAACGGTTTTCGCAACTTTTCTTTGGTTTTGCTTTTCTTTTTCAAATGGCCCACATAGATGAAAAGGAGTGTAATGCATAAAAGAGTAACCAAATACCGACATCCACGTCGACCCCACGAGGGTATCGAGAACCTCACACGTATCAACAAAGTAAAGGAAATGCGAGGTAAATAAAGAAATACAGTCCAGGGTTCCCGGCAACCCGGAAGCTCCCGCCCCGTCCTCTCCGTCGTCTACCTCTCCCTCCGCCCAGTCCCTGTCACAAAGTGGGGCGTCAGCAACGAGTAATAATAGAGCAGGATAAAAAAAGGAACAGTAAAGCAAACCGTGACCGCAACCGGGCAACCACCCCCTCCAGAGGGAAACCACAACCTGTGCACCTATATCCTGCTATACCGGGCCCCGTCGGACAACTAAACCGACGGCCCATACCGTACCTGCAAAAACCCGACCGCGTCGGACAACTAAACCGACGGGTCGCACCGCTCGCACCTCGGCGCCTCAACCCCACAACTAATAAGGGGCCCCACTACGTCACCTCGTGGGTATACACGGGTCATAGACCTCTTTTCCGGAAAAGTGCACCCCTCACGGTGGCCAAACCGTGGGTGCACGTGTTGCAGCCTCGAGCACAGTAACCACAATATATGAACGATAGTAAGATGATAATCACAAGGTATATGCAATAATAGAGAGCAACCACAATACATGAACGATAGTAAGATGATAATCACAATGTCTATGCAATAATAAGGAGTAACCGCGATACATGAACAATAATAGAGAGCAACCACAATACATGAACGATAGTAAGACAATAATCACAATGTCTATGCACTAATATGGAGTAACCGCGATACATGAACAATTATAAGATGATAATCACGAAGCATGAGCGATACATGAATTATTTAAATTAAAAGCCAACGGAGATCGACTCTAAATACCACGCTTAACCCACCTGTCGTTAGTAGGTGATCACGTTCGGCTCCCTCGCGTCCCGGTACGCTCGCTCGAACCCGCACACTCACCTGTCGCAGAGGAAAGTCGGCGCTTAAACTCGGATAAGGACGAAAGACCGGCGATCCGTCCGTCGCGGTTCGCGGATCCCCGCCCGCGCACGGGTCCGTGCGCGCGTCCAGCCCCGTGCGGGTCACCCCGCACGCGGGCTGGGCCGCGCCCGGCCCCGTGCGGGTCGCCCCGCACGTGGCTGGGCGCGCCCAGCCCCATGCGGGTCGCCCCGCACGCGGGAGCTGGGGCGCGCCCGGCCCCGTGCGGGTGACCCCGCACACGGGGCTGGGACGCGCGCCCAGCCCAGTGCGGGTGACCCCGCACGCGGGAGCTGGGGGCGCGCCCGGCCCCGTGCGGGTGACCCCGCACGCGGGGCTGGGACGCGCGCCCAGCCCCGTGCGGGTGACCCCGCACGCGGGCCTGGGACGCGCGCCCGGCCCCGTGCGGGCAACCCCGCACGCCGGGTTGGGGCGCGTGCCCGGCCCGTGCGGTTGCACGGGGGCGCCGAAGGAGGGGAGGGCTTCCGCACGTGCGGCGGATTCCGGAGATTCCGCCGCCTGTGTCCCTCTCCCTTCCGATCAAGATGATCAAGAACCCAAAAGAAACGGAGAGAAAAGGGGGCCTCGTCTCACCTTGATTGTGACGACGGTGGTTTGGGGAGGGAGGGTCGTCCGTTCTTGAGAGTCCAAACCTAACGGAGGACGTGCGGTGCTCTTCCTTCTTCTCGAACGCTTGCCGCGGTGCTTCACGCCGATGAGGGGGAAGGCTTGGGGGAACGCGTCCTCGATCCCGCTCGGGGTACGCACGCTACGGTAAAGAAAGAGGGAGGGGACTGGGGTTCCCGACCTAAGTCCCCAACCCTTAGTTAATAAACCGATGTGGCGTAATTGGGTCTGAACCCAACCCGAAGTAGGACTAAGTTTAGATTAATTAAATTACCAATCAGCTTAAATTAAATTAAATTAAATTTTGTCTCCCCCAATTAAAAAAATAAATTACGTTAGGTTGGTTTACCCGGGTCTGGTTTACCTTTAAAAAAAGACGTGCTGAACACCCGAGCTACCGCCAACTTCAGAAAATTGTTCCGGGAGATTCCGGGGTCGGAAATCAGATCCGATCGCGCCGCCGGTCTTCATTTCGCGGGCTTTATCCTCTAAAAATACCCGCGAGCCCCGACGGCCTGCCCAAAACAACGCACGACAAAAGTATCCCGGGCCCCTTAGCTGAAGAACGGTTCGAAAGAAAGAAGGAAAAGGTCACCGGTAGTACCAAAAGAAAGGTAAACTCGCAGTTATTACACCACTCACCTCTAAAAACGAGTTTCGTCCTCGAAACTCAAACCTGGGTGGGAGTGAAGAGGTCGGGATAACACTCCCGCATTTTTGATTCCAGTTCCCAAGTTGCTTCCCGCTCCTCGTGGTTGCTCCAGAGTACCTTCACGTAGGGGATGGCTCGGTTTCGCAGTGATTTGGTTTCCCTCGCCAGGATTCTCACTGGGGTTTCTTCGAAGCTCAGGTCCTCCTTAAGTTCGAGTGCAGAGGTGTCCAGGACATGTGATGGGTCGGGAAGATATTTCCGAAGCATTGATACGTGGAACACATCGTGGACTCGGTCGAGGTTTGGTGGTAGGGCGAGGCGGTAAGCTACTGGGCCAATGCGCTCTAAGATCTCGAAGGGCCCCACAAACCGTGGGCTCAGTTTGCCCTTTAACCCGAAACGCTTGATTCCTCTGGATGGTGAGACCCGCAAAAACACGTGCTCCCCTGCTTGAAATTCCAAGTCACGGCGCCTCTGATCTGCGTAACTCTTCTGTCGACTTTGGGCGGTTAGCAGGCGCTGTCTGATAAGGCGCACTTTCTCTTCAGTTTCCTCCACTAAGTCGGGTCCCAGGAGCTTCCGTTCTCCCAAGTCGTCCCAACAAATCGGGGATCGGCAGCGCCTTCCGTATAAGGCTTCGTAGGGCGCCATCTGAATGCTGGCCTGGTAGCTATTGTTGTAGGCAAATTCCACGAGGGGTAGGTAGCGTGACCAACCGGCCCCCCAGTCAAGTGCACAGGCGCGAAGCAGGTCTTCTAGGGTTTGTATCGTGCGCTCTGACTGTCCGTCCGTCTGAGGGTGGAAGGCGGTGCTGAAATGTAATCTGGTCCCCATGGCCCGCTGGAGACTTTGCCAAAACTTCGAGACAAAGCGCGTGTCTCTATCCGAGGTGATCGACGCCGGTACCCCATGTAGTCTCACGATCTCGCTGATGTAGACTTGAGCTAACCGTTCGCGGGTCCAAGTTGTATGAACCGGCAGGAAGTGTGCTGACTTGGTTAATCTGTCGACTACGACCCAGACTGCGTCGTGGCCCTGTTGTGATCGAGGGAATCCAGTGACAAAATCCATGGTGATCTGGTCCCATTTCCACTCTGGTACCGGTAAGGGCTGTAACTTCCCTGCTGGTCGCTGGTGCTCGGCCTTTATCTGTTGGCATACTAGGCAGTGGGCTACGTGTCGCGTCACGTCTTCCTTTAGCTTAGGCCACCAGAACGTCTGTTTGAGGTCCCTGTACATCTTCGTGCCCCCCGGATGTGCCGCATAAGGGGCTCGGTGTGCCTCAGCTAGGATCTCTTCCTTCAACTCTGCTGAATTCGGCACGCAGATCCGTCCGCGGAACCGTAAGGTGCCGTCGCTTTCCACCGCAAAGTCAATCTCTTGGCCCAGTAGGATCTTGTCTCGTATGCGCTGTAGGTGTGGGTCGGTCTGCTGTCCCTCCTGGATCCTCTCGAATAACGTCGGCTTGACCACCAAGGTTAGAAGTTGCATAACCGTGCCTGCCGGCACCACCTCCAATTGCATTCGCGCGAACTCCGCGATCAGGTGGTCCTGCTTCGTTAGCGCGCTCTCCGATGCCCCTTCTTGATGCCCTTTCCTGCTCAGTGCGTCAGCTACCACGTTTGCCTTTCCGGGATGATATTGAATCGTCAAGTCGTAGTCCTTCAACAATTCGAGCCATCGCCTCTGCCGCAGGTTTAACTCTTTCTGGGTAAAGATGTATTTCAGACTTTGATGATCTGAGAAAACGTTGCAGTGGACTCCGAAAAGATAGTGCCTCCACAGTTTCAAAACGAAGACCACAGCGGCCAATTCCAAGTCGTGTATCGGGTAGTTCTTTTCGTAGTCCTTTAACTGCCTGGACGCGTAAGCGATTACCTTCCCCTGTTGCATCAGAACACCTCCCAGACCGATCCGTGACGCGTCGCAGTACACTTCATAATCCTCTCCGGGCGTCGGCAGCACAAGTATTGGTGCCCTAGTTAACCTCCTCTTGAGTTCCTCAAAGCTCTGCTGGCATTTGGCCGTCCATATGAACTTCTCTCCTTTTCTGGTCAATCGGTTTAAAGGGGTAGCGATCTTTGCGAAACCCTCAACGAAACGCCGATAATATCCTGCCAGCCCTAGAAAACTTCGTACTTCTGTCACCGACGTCGGCGGCTGCCAGTCCACCACTGCTTCCACCTTCTTGGGATCCACGGCGATTCCCTGTGCCGAGATCACATGCCCCAAAAAGCCGACTTCGCGCAGCCAGAACTCACACTTCTTGAGCTTGGCGAACAGCTTCTGCTCTCTGAGGGTTTGCAGGATTGTTCGTAGATGGTCCTCGTGCTCCTCGTCGGTGGTGGAGTAGATCAAAATGTCGTCGATGAAGACTACCACAAACCGATCCAAGAAGGGTCTGAAGATCCTATTCATCATGTCCATGAAGACTGCGGGGGCGTTCGTAAGCCCGAAAGGCATCACCGTGAACTCGTAGTGGCCGTACCGAGTCCGGAAGGCGGTCTTGGGGATGTCTTCAGGTCGAACTCGGAGTTGATGATAGCCCGACTGTAGGTCAATTTTGGAGAAGACCGTCGCTCCCCGTAACTGATCGAAGAGGTCGTCGATTCTGGGTAGGGGATACTTATTCTTCACCGTAACTTTGTTTATCCCTCTGTAGTCGATGCAGAGACGCAGGCTCCCGTCTTTCTTCCGCACGAAGAGTACCGGTGCGCCCCAGGGTGACACACTCGGTCTGATGAACCCTTTATCCAAGAGGTCTTCCAGTTGTGCTTTAAGCTCCTTTAGCTCCGCGAAGGCCATTCGGTAGGGCGCCTTCGTAATTGGCTGCGTGCCTGGTACTAGCTCGATAGGGAACTCCACCTCTCGCTCCGGAGGCATCCCGGGCAGTTCTGCGGGGAAAACATCGGGGAAGTCCCTCACCACCGGGATGTCTGCAGGTGTCGACGAGGGTCGGGTGGCCAGATCCACCGACGCTAAATAGGCCACGCATCCACCCTCTACCAATCTTCTGGCTCGTGCCGCTGAGATGACCGCTGGGAAGGTGATGCTTTTGCCCGCCATATACACATGTTCAGGAAAACCCGGTTCTTGCAATCGCACTTGTCGCTTGTCGCAGTCAATGAGCGCCTGGTACCTCGTGAGCCAGTCCATGCCCAACACCGCGTCGTACTCCTTCAAGGGGATTACCACCATGTCCCATGGGCAAGCCAGTCGCCCAAGCTTAATCGAGCAGGCGGCCACTGAGCTGACCGCCTCCAAAGTCCCCCCCGCCGTTTGCACCGTCAAGGAGTTTTGAAGGGGGGTTTCCTCGAGGTCATGCATAAAAACGAAGTCACGAGAGATGAACGAGTGTGTTGCTCCGGTATCGAAAAGAGTTCTAGCACGGGAATTCGAAACGGAAGTAGTACCTGCAAGAGCGTCCTCCGGTGGATTGGTCCCTTGGCTGGTCATTGAGAAAACCCTCCCGCCTGGTTGTGGCTGCCGATCCTCCTCACGCCGTGGTGCGGGGGGCCTGGGAGTTGACGCCATAGGAGCTTTCCCCCGCCCTGAGAGCTGTGGCGCGGGCGTGTAAGCTCCCGAGGGTGCAGGTCCCCCGCCCAAGGGACAGTTGCGGCGGAAGTGCCCCCGTTTGCCGCATCTGAAACAGTGGTCGCCTCTTTGGGGGCACTCTCCCGCAGTATGCCCTCCCCCGCAAATCACGCAATGCCTATTTCCCGGCCTCGGCCCTCCTGGCGGCGCTCCTCGGGGTCCCGCCTGCGGTTTCCACCGTTTGGGGGCTCCGCCCCCACTCCAAGAGCCTCCTCCCTGGTTCTGCTGCTGCCGCTTCCTGTCCTCCAGTCGCGCCGAGTTCTCCCTTCTTGCGCGGGTGATGGCAAAGCCCCGCTCCACCGTGGTGGCCCTGTCGACCACTTTCTGGAATGTATGCAGGTCAGCTGCTTGCACCACTTCAAAGATATTGCTCCGCAGGCCGTCCACAAAAAGTTGCGCCTTATGAGCCTCGTCCCTTATGACGAACGGGACGCAGTTCGCTAGGCGGACGAACTCTCGTTGGTACTCCATGACCGTCCGGTTTCCCTGCTGGATATGGTTCAGATCATCTTCCAACTTCTTCTTGACGCTGCTGGTGAAGAAGGCCTCGAATAGCTCTTTCTTGAAAGTTTCCCAGGACGGGAAAGCGGTGCCCTTAGCAGGATCTGGGCGCACCGTCTTCCACCATAAACGGGCATTCCCCTCCAGGCAATGGACTGCCAGGGGAACCCGCTCATCATCCTCCATGAGTAGATCTTCAAAAAGCTTCTCCATCGACCCCACCCAGTTCTCAACGACCCACGGATCAGTCGTATCTCCTTCGAACGTGGGCGGGTCGTGTTTCTTAAAGTCCTTCAAGTTGGCCCGCACTCGATCCCGCTCGGTCATCACCACACCCCCTCCACTCGTGGCGGCGGCAGCCGCGATAGGGGTAGGCGTGACCACTGTTTCCTCCAGAACAACCCGGCTAGTTGTCCCTGGTGCCGGCCCCGTAGTCGCCGCTGGTGGTGGTGCTGTCGGTGGTGCCGCGGCGGGTGCTGTCGGCCCCGGCGGAGGGACCGGGGCGGCCGTCACTGGCGCGGCCTGCTGCTGCTGCGTCATCTGACGCACATGATCGGTGAGGGTGGCCAATTGCCCCGCCATTTCCCGCAATTGCTGCCGCAGGAGCTGGTTCTCCGCGGCCGTCGATGTTGTCGCTTCTGCCTCGGCGTCACCCGCTGACGATCTGGTACGAACCATAGCTGTCACACGCAACAGGGTCAACATCAGACTTTAACTACGACCGCGAATCACTTAGCTCGAGAAAAGACTCCAATTTCCCCCCCCCGATCACTCACGTTCTACAGCCCTATGCCCTACCCATTTCATTCACTTGTAGATATGTGAGGCATTCCCACGGATGTCGGCATCAACTGTTGTGATTGAATGAATTGTCTCTGATACCATCTTAATCTGTCACGCCCCGGGGGTTTCATTCAGCGGAAGTATTTAGTAAAAAGGGTTTGATTAGCGTGTCCAAAAATTTTGTTTGAAATTCCTTTCTCCCCGGAGCGTGCCCAGACCCGCCGCATATACAGGATCGCTCTGTAAACGGACAGAGTCTCCCCTGTATATGCACGGCGTAGCGTTTAGTACATGTTCCGAGTCACACACACAACCATTCAATCACAACAATCAGTAACATATATCATTATTCTAACCATTCAAACATTTGGCCGATCAATTTGGAAAGGATAAATCCTCAGATTTGAAAGAGCGCCCACCCGGCACTTATGGTTTGAAAACTAGTTTTGAAATCAACATAAATCCACAGGGTTTTGAAAACGGTGCCCACACGACACCCAAGGTTTGGAAACTCATTTCGCAATCCATAAATCCCCAAGGTTTTGAAATCAGTGCCCACACGACACTTAGATTTTAAAAACGGTTTTCGCAACTTTTCTTTGGTTTTGCTTTTCTTTTTCAAATGGCCCACATAGATGAAAAGGAATGTAATGCATAAAAGAGTAACCAAATACCGACATCCACGTCGACCCCACGAGGGTATCGAGAACCTCACACGTATCAACAAAGTAAAGGAAATGCGAGGTAAATAAAGAAATACAGTCCAGGGTTCCCGGCAACCCGGAAGCTCCCGCCCCGTCCTCTCCGTCGTCTACCTCTCCCTCCGCCCAGTCCCTGTCACAAAGTGGGGCGTCAGCAACGAGTAATAATAGAGCAGGATAAAAAAAGGAACAGTAAAGCAAACCGTGACCGCAACCGGGCAACCACCCTCTCCAGAGGGAAACCACAACCTGTGCACCTATATCCTGCTATACCGGGCCCCGTCGGACAACTAAACCGACGGCCCATACCGTACCTGCAAAAACCCGACCGCGTCGGACAACTAAACCGACGGGTCGCACCGCTCGCACCTCGGCGCCTCAACCCCACAACTAATAAGGGGCCCCACTACGTCACCTCGTGGGTATACACGGGTCATAGACCTCTTTTCCGGAAAAGTGCACCCCTCACGGTGGCCAAACCGTGGGTGCACGTGTTGCAGCCTCGAGCACAGTAACCACAATATATGAACGATAGTAAGATGATAATCACAAGGTATATGCAATAATAGAGAGCAACCACAATACATGAACGATAGTAAGATGATAATCACAATGTCTATGCAATAATAAGGAGTAACCGCGATACATGAACAATAATAGAGAGCAACCACAATACATGAACGATAGTAAGACAATAATCACAATGTCTATGCACTAATATGGAGTAACCGCGATACATGAACAATTATAAGATGATAATCACGAAGCATGAGCGATACATGAATTATTTAAATTAAAAGCCAACGGAGATCGACGCTAAATACCACGCTTAACCCACCTGTCGTTAGTAGGTGATCACGTTCGGCTCCCTCGCGTCCCGGTACGCTCGCTCGAACCCGCACACTCACCTGTCGCAGAGGAAAGTCGGCGCTTAAACTCGGATAAGGACGAAAGACCGGCGATCCGTCCGTCGCGGTTCGCGGATCCCCGCCCGCGCACGGGTCCGTGCGCGCGTCCAGCCCCGTGCGGGTCACCCCGCACGCGGGCTGGGCCGCGCCCGGCCCCGTGCGGGTCGCCCCGCACGTGGCTGGGCGCGCCCAGCCCCATGCGGGTCGCCCCGCACGCGGGAGCTGGGGCGCGCCCGGCCCCGTGCGGGTGACCCCGCACACGGGGCTGGGACGCGCGCCCAGCCCAGTGCGGGTGACCCCGCACGCGGGAGCTGGGGGCGCGCCCGGCCCCGTGCGGGTGACCCCGCACGCGGGGCTGGGACGCGCGCCCAGCCCCGTGCGGGTGACCCCGCACGCGGGCCTGGGACGCGCGCCCGGCCCCGTGCGGGCAACCCCGCACGCCGGGTTGGGGCGCGTGCCCGGCCCGTGCGGTTGCACGGGGGCGCCGAAGGAGGGGAGGGCTTCCGCACGTGCGGCGGATTCCGGAGATTCCACCGCCTGTGTCCCTCTCCCTTCCGATCAAGATGATCAAGAACCCAAAAGAAACGGAGAGAAAAGGGGGCCTCGTCTCACCTTGATTGTGACGACGGTGGTTTGGGGAGGGAGGGTCGTCCGTTCTTGAGAGTCCAAACCTAACGGAGGACGTGCGGTGCTCTTCCTTCTTCTCGAACGCTTGCCGCGGTGCTTCACGCCGATGAGGGGGAAGGCTTGGGGGAACGCGTCCTCGATCCCGCTCGGGGTACGCACACTACGGTAAAGAAAGAGGGAGGGGACTGGGGTTCCCGACCTAAGTCCCCAACCCTTAGTTAATAAACCGATGTGGCGTAATTGGGTCTGAACCCAACCCGAAGTAGGACTAAGTTTAGATTACATTAAATTACCAATCAGCTTAAATTAAATTAAATTAAATTTTGTCTCCCCCGATTAAAAAAATAAATTACGTTAGGTTGGTTTACCCGGGTCTGGTTTACCTTTAAAAAAAGACGTGCTGAACACCCGAGCTACCGCCAACTTCAGAAAATTGTTCCGGGAGATTCCGGGGTCGGAAATCAGATCCGATCGCGCCGCCGGTCTTCATTTCGCGGGCTTTATCCTCTAAAAATACCCGCGAGCCCCGACGGCCTGCCCAAAACAACGCACGACAAAAGTATCCCGGGCCCCTTAGCTGAAGAACGGTTCGAAAGAAAGAAGGAAAAGGTCACCGGTAGTACCAAAAGAAAGGTAAACTCGCAGTTATTACAAATTCCTTTGCCATTGTAAGAAGATGAATCTATCTCTTCCTTGGTCCATTTCGACCTAGGTTTTAAGGTGCGAACATCAGAAATAATTTCAGTTGGATTAGACCATCCTAATTCAATTGATTGCCACACCCGTTCGTCGATGAAAATTAAAAAGGCTTTCATTCGTACTTTCCAGTACGCATAATTCGTTCCATCGAAGAATGGGGGTCTATTGATGTTTCCACCTTCAACCATTGTTTACAACCCTATTCCCGCTCTGATACCACTTGTTGCGTTATACTAATATGGATCTAAATAGAGGAAAAAATACCTAGAGGGGGGTGAATAGGTGTAAACAATAAACACTCAAAAAATCATTGCGCAATAAAATCCAATGCGGAAATGTAAATGAACACGCAAGATTTTTACGTGGAAAAACTCCAAACCGGAGTAAAAAACCACGGGACCGATAACACGGTGAAATCCACTAGAATTAACACACGTACAAGGTGATATAACGTACTCACAGACGACTCAACCTTTTACCATACGCTCCTAGTAGATCTTCTCCGCTCGCTCCACGACGCTTCTCGAATCCACGATCTGCGCCCAACGCTGAATCCACAGCGTTCAACGTCGAGTCCACGACGTCCAACCGAATCCACGGTCTTCACCCAGTAGCACGCTTCGAATCCACGAACGTACCTCGCTCCGAATCCACGAGAGCGGTTGCACCTTGAATCCACAAGGCCACGCGAGTCCACGCGCCGATTTAGGGTAAATCGTTGTTTTTTGGGTGGTGATGATCCGCCGAATACTTAGATTAGAAATAGATCGGAAATACCATCTAAGTATTCATTGATTTGATTCTACTCAAAATCTGAGTTTGGAAAACCTAGAATCAAATCAATCAATATAGATGAAGAAACATAGAATTAATCTAGTTATTTCCTTTCTTCTCTATATGTGGATTTTTCTCTTTCGGTTGTATTTTTCTATTATTTTCGGATACCCTAGAAAATGAATAAAGGGTCTATTTATAGGTTAGAGACCATTGGAAGAAGATAAGGATCAAAAACTTGCCTTTTCTGGAAATTTTTACGAACGGCGATCCGGATCGGATTTCGGCGATCCGGATTGCAGTAGCAAGAAAGACGATTTCCAGAAAAATAATTGTTCGGGATCCGGATCGAAGTCCCGATCCGGATCGTTCATACAGTTTCACCAAACACCAACGTTCGGGATCCGGATTGCAAAGCCTGATCCGGATCGTTCAAATACAAAGGTAAAACTAGTGTTCGGGATCCGGATCAAAGGATGCTGCGATCCGGATTGAACCAGTGTATGAACGAACACCCTTCGGGATCCGGATTGGAAAGTCTGATCCGGATCCTGAACATGTCCCATGTCCAGTTTTTGATTTTTATGCAATAAAAAATTCTTCCAAGTGTTTCTACACTACAAGAAGTATTCGGATCACCAAAAATCTTTAGTTAAACATACCTGATCCTTTTGAATTCTTCTTTCTTGAGATTGAGGTATATGATCCAAACTTCTTTCATCTTCAATCTTCAAGACTTAATACTTTCACGAAATACGCCAACTCAAATTCCGTAACACGTAGAAACCCTAGGCTTATGGTTGGACCCTAGGATGACTTCGAGAGAGTCGTGATTTTTAGCGAGAGTCCTGATTGAGTTTTATACCTCTCCCGAGTGATGGGATGGGTGATTGGCATGTTTATTCTCCTAAGCAATTATGTTGGCTGCAGACAACATAATGCGGCGGAACGGTTAACATGCTCTAGACTCTCGCCGGATTGGGTCGAGTTTTGTTTTGTGCTGTGATGCTGTTGGTCGTGGTGAGCGGTGTCTCCCCGACGCGTTGTGCGGATTGGTGTGCGCTCGTCGCAGCGGTGGAGCTCGAGCGGATTGTTTTGGGGCCGGATACCCAGATTGAGGTTAGAGAGCTTCAGGCCTCGATGGCAGGATTGTCTGAGGTATATCAGCGGCAGAGTGAGCCGCTGGTCTAGGTGACACAGTTGTCGGAGCAGTGGGTAGCCCGACAGTGTTTTTCTCCTGAGACCACCTGGCTACAGTATCCTCTGCGGCAGTGATTTCTGTGGCGCCGAAGGGGCGAGTAGCCCCCTCCGTGCCAATGATTAGTGCCGAGGCACCGAGGTGGGGTGGATAGCTGATAGTGGATGAGTTGTGGGACATCATTGATCGATGGAGCCAGTTTTGGCAGATGAACCACCCCGATTCTTGGATTTGAGTTGGAGCCTTTGGGGGCAGAATCGTGGTTGGTGGTGATGGAGTGATCAATTGAGGGTCTCCCTGTGCTAGAGAGTTGAGGCAGTTGTTGAACTGTACGCTCCAGGTTTCGAGGGACGAAGCGCGCAGGATGTGTGCGACTGGGAGTGGATTGCGCCAGGATACCCTTTTAGTTTATCTGATCCCTCTGTTTTGGATTTTGGGATTTTGGATGCCTCGATGGAGTAGGCATTGTGTATGGAGCGTACTGTTGCAGTCCCTTTGGATAGGGATCTGCCGCTAGAGGCGAGTTCTGGATAGAGGCGCTTGGCGCTAAGTGTTGGGGGACAGATCGGCTGGCAGAGGCACTCTCATTTTCCTTTCCTGGATGGTGGATATCCTTGTGGACGGATTATGTACAGCTTACCCAAAGGATGGTTACCCTTTGTGATTGATAACATTCGTGTTTGGGGTACAATAGATGTGCTTGAGGGGTGAGCTGAGTAAGGATAATTGAATGAGGAATTGCATGAATTAATTGTGTTTTGCTATATGACGATTACAATAATGGATTTTCTGAGGTGTCAGAGGTCAGGTGGACCCCGGTGACAGCATCTGCATCGTTATCTGAGTGGCGCAGCGGTAGCGTGGGTTTATTGTCTGCGGAAGACCGTATTCATCACCTCAGTGTGAGCAAAGGCGGAGAATTGTGCTTCTTTTGGCGGATAGCCTTGATTTTCAGGCAGATTAAGTGACGACCACCTACATTGAGCGGTTGAGACTGTGTTGCCTGGGTGGAGGGCACCAAGGCAGTGGATCGGGTCGTCGTAGGTGTGATTTCATCACAGCAGTCAGAGTTAGAGCATGTTGCATTCCTGCATGGACTAGAGGCAGATTTGTTACCACATGCACTAGAGCTACAGGTTCCTATTGGGGTGGTGCATGTGGAGGAGGCTTATGGATCATGTCCAGTGCAGTTGAGACCTCGGGTGGTATCGGCAGACTTAGTGGTATTTGTACCTGGTCAGTGCTTGACTCAGTGCAAGGGATTGGTTGGCACAGTGCCACATGGTGTATGACTGCGGAGAGAGAAGGTTATGATCTTCTGCAAGCAGACCTTAGAGACTGTTCTTTGGGACAGTCAGAGCACACAGGTTGCAGCGACTATGCGCGAGGTGCCTACGGCGGCACCGGGATGCAAGGATATCCCTGTTATCATGAGATCCCGCGTGTGATTCCACCGGAGCTGATAATGATGCCGCCGATTAGGGAGATTGAGATTGCGGTTGACGTGGTTCTGGAAACCACGCCAACCCCGATAGCACCTCATTGGATATCACCTATAGAGCTGACAGAGCTGATGGCGCAGTCGCAGGATCTGATGGATCGAGGGTTTGTTCGATCTGGTGCCACGTCGTTGGCCCACGACAGTGAGGGTCCTTGTGTGGGGTGACCGCAGGCAGGTCTGGATATTATTTAGGACCTTTTGATGGAGTTATACCCCGACAGTGGTCTGCTTAGGATGCAGGTATCTTTTTGGGATCATACAGTTGTGTATCCCGCCAAGATGGTGTTCAGGACCCGGTAGGGGCATTATGAGTACAGTGAGGACAGATGGAATGACTAATGCCCTGTCGTCTTTAAGATCTGAGGAATTGTGTATTCTTGCTGCACTTGGAAGAATTGTTGGAGATATTCTTCTGGGATATTTTGATTTTTACCCCATCTCTGTATGGTTTAGAGCTAGTGGAGTACTTGTAGATGGTGTAACAAGGTCTGCGAGGAAGGAGCTGTATGCCAAGTTATTGTGGTACAAGTTTTAGCTTCGAGAGCATATCTTCTTGGATCACTTAGTTTAACCATAAGAGGCGGTGGTGGAAATCCGGCCAGAATGGATGCTATGCGAGAATGGCTGAGACCGGCAGTTATTTGTTGAGGTGAGGAGCTTGTGAGCCGGATAGTGCCAGCAGAGCTTGACGAATTGGTGACGAGATTGATACCAGCCCTGATTTCAGCATCGCCAGTGTTGGGAGATGGATTTGTGATATACAGTGATGCCTCCCATAGTAGCTATGAAGTTACAGTTGGATTTGTGGCAAGCATCCAATATCACCCCGATAAGGCCACAGAGATGACGGATACCTGGAGCAGGGAAGCTGTCTGGGGTTGAGTTTGTTGACTCCGCAGCTGGCGCTGTGTGGATTGTCGAGGCAGATGGGGCGTATGATAGTGTCACTGAGGACTCTTTGGATGATAGACCGCGGCTGAATGGTGCGCTCGGATGGTCAAGATTTGGGAGCGACCGGGCGAGGACCCCCCCCCCCTCCAGATACCTTTTTTCGAGCCTGGAAGATCGGATTTACCAGCTGCAAGGGTACTGGATCTTCTCGAAGATTGATTTGCAATCTGGTTCTCTCGACTACTTATAGTTGTGTGCTGATGCCCGAGAGTTGGGGAGGTGTTGCTACACCCTGACGGTTTTTGGATTAGAGATCAGAGTTATGCGATCAGTTGGAGGACTTATATTGGATACCTCGGGAGTACAGAGGTATTCGGATCGAGCTCGTGTGCCGACGGACTTGTGGTTGGATTATCTGAGGCCCTGGGAAGAGCGGAGGCTTGTACCGATGCAGATTACTTGGTAGCTCGATCGGTTAGCCCAGCTGTACTCGGTTGAGTTGGTACGCTTTTTCTGGAGTGCCCGCCTTTATTTTGTTCTAGTTAGAGACCCGAGGACCGCATCGCGTCTTTGGAAGAGGTACTTGTCAGCCTTGGGAGCTTGAGTGGTGGATGATTGGATATTTACCCCCTTTTATTTGGTTGAGATTCCGTGTTGAGGAACGACTTTAGTTTCGAGGACGAAACTTTCTTTTAGTGGGGGAGGATGTGATGACCCGGATCTCCGCAGAGCTGCTGCAGTGCGTTGGGGTGGCTATTGGAGGCCTACTTAGTGTGTTGGAGGTATTTGGGGCCTAATTGGGCACAAGTGTTGGACTTCGAGGCTTAAATGAATCATGTGAGTGATCGGAGGACCCCGTGGAGGGTTTAGAAGTGGTTTCGCGCGAAACGGATATTAAAATTAGGCTCCGCACGAAATTCGGGCTAAGAACACATTTCCGGGTGCCTTCGGCAATTTTTAGAGT
The DNA here is from genome assembly GCA_029168755.2 of Tillandsia fasciculata. Taxonomy (NCBI): domain Eukaryota; kingdom Viridiplantae; phylum Streptophyta; class Magnoliopsida; order Poales; family Bromeliaceae; genus Tillandsia; species Tillandsia fasciculata. Next base: position 182,076 of record JAQOTM010000301.1, read on the forward strand.
TGGAATTTGGCAAATCGGACGTCAAATTTGGATTCAGCGCGCGAAAACGGTCAAAATGGACTACCCACTTGTCATTTTTGAGCTCGGGTTACTGTTCACCGCCGGAACAGTGATTCCGGCGATCGCCGGCGGCGGCGGCGGCGGCGGGCAGCGGCGGAGAGCGGCGGCGCGGCCTCGGGCAGGCGGAAAGCGGCGGCGGGCAGGGCGCGTGGGCGCGGGCAGGGCGCGCGGGCAGGGCGCGCGGGTGCGCGGTCCACGCGGCCAGCGTGCACCGGAGGACCTGACACGTGGCGGTTGCGTATTGGTTAGGTTCACAGGTTTTGCTACGCCGGGTGCATCAGGAAGTTGACTGACACGTGGCGGCTTTCTATTGGTTGGGGGTACTGTGCGGGCAGGCCGGGCAGCCGGGCAGGTGCGTGGGCAGGCGCTGAGGTGCAAGATTTTGGTGTGCCACATGGCGGTTCCTCATTGGATGAGTGTTGGACACGTGGCAGGTGTTTATTGCCCGGTTCAGTGGACTTGGAGCACGGAACATACAGGTGGTGTACGGTGGACCGAGGTGGACACGTGGCGACTTGTGGTAGGCCAGTCTACATGCACGCGGTCAACGGTGCAGTCGAGCCTGCCTCGGGATGCGTGCCTGGCAGGGTCGCAGGCGGCGCGCAGGCACGCGCGCTGGCACGCGCAGGCGCGACCGGCGCGCTTTGCGGCGCCACGTGTCGGACTCCTGGGCGGCCACGTGGCGCAGCGGGAGTGGGCAGAGCCGCTGTTTGCTTTTATGTGGGCGACGTGGAGGCCCAGGATGGATCTGGGCTTGCACAGTGTTGGGCCGGGCCCAACACTGTAGCAGCCCGGAAGTTCCGGGCGCCCGAAATTCGAGACATAATGGGTATTATTGTATTTGTTTTGTGGGCCTATAAAAGGCAGCCACCTTCCCCTCTTTCCTTCCTTTTTCCGAGCCATAGAGAGAGAATGGGAGGGAGAGCCCAATACAAAGTTTGTTCCCCTTGGTGCTCTGGTTCTACTGGTGGATCCCCGGAATTTCTAGAAGCTCGGCAACGGCGATATCATTTTTACAGTTAGCCTCGGTTTCCTCCCCATTTCGGCCCATCACCGTCGCAGATCAGTCAAAAATTCACTGTGAGCAAACCAGGAGGAGTTTTTGGACGATTTCTTCGACAGCGTGTTCCTAAGTGGTAAGGCTTCGATTTTTGTGTTGATCGCTTCACTTTGTTTCGCACTTTTGGCACGTTTCCCGAGACATCTTTGACCCCCAATTTTCTGTGATGGATTTTGGACAGCACCGACTTGCCGATTTTATATCTCAGCCTAGGAACATCGGATCAAGGCGTTTCAGGACTCGATTTTGATCTACTCGTCGCGAGGAACACAGTTGTGATTTTTCTGGGATTTTTGAAAATTGTTTCGAAGGTGGTAATTAAGATTTTCTTGGACAGATTGCTACAGGAATTTTGATTTGGGAGATTTTGAGGTGCAGCGGTGTTTTATTTTTATCTTGGTCTACAGGTATCAGATCTGGGCGTTTAAACAGTCGTTTTGGGGCTACTTTTCACGAGGAACGCGACCGTGAATTTTCTGGATTTTCTTGTGGACTAGACAGAGATGATATTTAGCCTTTTTGGGGGCTGATTTTGGACTGCGGTTAATTGTACAGTTTTGAGTTTAATTGTGCGCATTGTTCTGTGCAGTGGGACACAGATTTTTGGTGGATTGCTGTGTTAATTGTACAGATTTTTGGTGGATTTTTGGCGAATTTTTACAGAGGTTATAAGAAGTCTTCCAACTTATATGAAAGCTTCCTCCAGTCCATACAAAGCTTCCCGACCCATCCTCCCCAGCCAAAGGTGGCCGGAGCGCCGACGGCCGCAAAATTTCATGATCTCGGGTCATCCATGGCCGCACCATTTTGGTGCTGCAAGGGTGCCATGCAAACTCATGGGGGCACTCCTCTAGGTCCCAGCAATGCTTCTGTACACTTGGCCGGCGACGAGGAAGCCCGTCGGCGCCGGAGCAACAAGCCCGGCCAACTTGAAAATAACCGAAAACTAGGGCTTTAAATTTCTCCAAAAAAAACTCAACCGTAAACTTTGAAACTTTGCAGATTTTATCTAGATGTCCTACAGTCCCTACACACCCATTTTGGTGCGTTTATGTCCAGTGGTTGCCGAGTTCTTTAAAGGCGGAGCTACAACTAGGTTTCCGGCCAACTCTGCTCCCGCCGGCCATGCAGCATGCATGGGGGCTCGAGCTGTGCATGGAGCATGCTTAGGGTCTAGGGAGTCTACTGCATATGGTCTAGGGTGCTAACAACCAACGGTTTGGGTCTCTTACCTTAGCCGAGCTCGGGGAAGAAGGAAGTAGCCGGAATCTTGGTCCCTCCTCCACGCGCGGCCACGGCTTGCTCCAGCAAGGTTCTCAGGCACCAGATAACTCCTCAGGCACTCCCAAACCACCGTAGGTGAGGTTTTGGTCCAACCTTTTCTCCCTCTCTCACTCTCGGATTGGTTTCCAATGGTGGTTGCTCTTGGGTTGTCCAGGGCTTCGGGGCTGGGTCAGGGAATAGCAGGAGATCAAGGGTGATGCTTCAGATCACCCTGACTCCTCGTACTCAACCCATAGGAGACCAAGGGGCAATTTGCACTTAATGCAATATTCCTTTGCAAAAACCCACTTGAACCCGGTTCACACCTAACTTCAACCTCCCTACACTTCGGGCTTCTTACTGGGAGTTGCAGAGGAGTGGTTGGATACTTTGCTTCCCAACATGACTCCTCGAATTTGAACCCAAAGGAGACCAAGAGTCCAAAACCCCATTAATGCAAGATTCTTGCAAAAATGTCTTCAAACCGGGTTTACACCTAACCTTTTCATCCGAGCTCTCAACTATGGGTACAAAATGCACCTAGGACCCTGTGGTTTAAACCCCTAAGTCTTCGACACATAAAATGTATACATTTTAGCAAAATTATCTCTCTTTTGGTACATTTCACGCAATTCAAGGAAATTCGCTCGTCATTTTGCGAAACGGACTTCGCCACGATGTCCGGCTCGTCGAGACCTGTCAAGTAGCGTATTTGTTTGGTTTGTTTGACGCTTGAGTAAAATCTCGGGCCATAAAGTTTGTCGAAAAGTGGCACTTTGCACGCACATCGATGCACCCGGGTCGCCAAACGCGAAATCCGTCAGTGCAATCGCGTTCAGAACGTTGAAATTAGCTTGGATCCATTACTAATACTCCTATGTTCATATTCTAGACAGTGGTTTGGCCGTTAGTGATCTAAGGTGAATTAAAATACAAGGTTTACTATTCACTTAAGTTGTGGCGCCCGCCCGCTTCTTTTCTGATTTCTGGAAGATCCGACCGTCGGATCGAAGACATATGAATATAAAACTTTTATGTTTCGACGAGACGATCGCAATGGTGATCTCAGATTTTCCAGATCAGACCCCGATCAAAAGTCGATATTTTAAGGGCCACTATTGACTATTAATTGCCTATTTTTGCCATTTAAATAATTCAGAAAATTATTTAAGCTTAGATTTTGGGATTTTTAAAAATCACGGTTACTACATCACTCCCACCTTACAAGAAGTTTCGTCCCTGAAACTTAATACAACTAAACCTCTGGTAAGTCTCTAATAGGTTCACAATAGTGACAACTAGTCACAAGGTATTAACAACTCCAAGGCTACTAATTTAGTCCCAATCTAATATTCCCATCACAGGACAAAATATTTTCTCAGTTCTTTCGACAGTACGTTGTCTGCAGCCAACGTGCTTACCAAAAGAAAAGTGAAATACCATAGATCTGTCGCCAACAACTAATTGGGAACACAACTCACATCTGAAGGTACATCACATACCTCCCTTCACAGTCACTATGCCAATGACATAGCCTCTACCAAGGGTCTCTTCTTCTCGATAGAATCGACACAAAGGACAAAATTCAAATCCTTCCCAACTCAGGATTACCATCGGGCACTTAGGCCACTAAATTACAATACGAGGATACCGAAAAATCAATAATTTATTCAATCTCTGGGAAACGGTGGTCTATCCTTTAACCACATACACTGTAACTGATCTGAGCCCTCTGGCTCCACTAAAACATCAAGCCCACGGTCGAAACCATGACCGCGGCTAACCCTTGCACTAACAACGATCCCAAAACGTGAACACGAACCACACTTGAGCTCTAAACTACTATGCCAAAACCCTGCGCTCTCTCGTAGACTCAAGTCATCCTAGGGTTCGTTCCTAGCCAAACCTAGACATCATTTTCCTATTGCTCTGATACCATCTAATCTGTCACGCCCCGAGTTTAAAAACCAGTGTATAAATTTTTTTTTTTATATCAGAGTTGTAAATCAACCAGGGCAATGACAGACCGCCGCAAGTATAGAAGAGTCCCAATCCCCTTTGGGATTGAGCCTTCTCTATATATGCACGGCTAGCTTGGCAACAACATCAGAGTACTAACTACGTACTACAACTATTAAAAATTACAATTTAATTATTACAACAACTTAACAAATGAATTACACATTTGTTTTAACTGATACAAATACATGTGCTTTCGGCTGTCCAGGGTCAATCTCTAACTCGGAACCTCACCAACTCGTCCCGAAATCCCAACACCCGCTCGACCTGAAAAACAGTCACCCGAGGGTGTGAGACACACCGGAGTGTATCCCAGTGGGCACGACGAGCCGAGAAATAGCAGATCGTACCTACTGGTATACAATACTAGAGGATAGTAATGATCAGGGGTTAGAATATCAAATATGTATTTCATGAAGATCCGCAGATATATATAATCACAGTTGGGATAAGCAATGATCACAGTTAAGATAACATTTAGGCAACATGGAGATCAACCGATATATAATTACGGAGTTTACCGTTAAGATAAACAAATAGTCATCATGGAGATCAACAGATATATAATCATGGAAATCACAGTTAGGATAAGCAGATATATAATCATGGAACTATAATCAAACGCATCATATCAAGTCTCAGCATGTATAGGTGGATGATAGAACATCAAGTCAAGGAATCAATGGACTTAGATGAAGTAAACATGTCAATCATCAACATATATAGGTGGGTAATAGAAAATCAAATCCAAGAATCAATGGATAATGAAGTACACATAACAATCAGCAACTCATGCATCAATAGATGAAATACTAAAATCAACCCAATCTCATGCCACCATATTGGTCATCAAGACCTCAGGGAAAACCTCGCCGAACCTGGCACCAACCTGGCTGACATACTCCGGCACCCTCGGGCACTAACCTGGGAGTCAACACTCCAGCACCCTTGGGCACTAACCTGGGAGTCACGGGTAGCTACTGCTAACCACTTTACCGGTAAAGAACATCTACACGGGTCATGACTCCGCTGATGTTCGTGAAGTACAGCAGTGCGGGCGATAAATCATGCGAATGCTCAAGCTCACGGTCCACAGACCGGGTAATTCGACAATAAGCCGGGAACAATCCCCACTGGGATGCAACAATAATATGCCAATAGATATCTCAACTCATATGCAAGATCAATCATCAACTAATCCAATCAAGGATGCAATGTCAGAATCAACTGAATCTCAACTCATATGCAAGAACAATCATACCAGACTAAACACATATTGTTTTAAGAAAAACATTTGAAAACAGGTTTTAGGTCCAAACCTCGCAGAGCATTACCTTTGTCCTATCAAACAAGAACAGACTCGGGCGACTCCGCGATGCTTGAGTAAAAACATTTGTTGAATAAAATCATGTGTTTAGCGGTACCGGCTCAAACATCTAATCACCAAATAGGCATAGCAATGTTCAGAACAAGGATATGAATACTGGATCAACAACAAGCCGAAACAATCCAATCAAGGATGAAATATCAAAATCAACTCATAGGCAGGAATATAATCAACATCAATTAGAACATGAATCAGGATATAGATACTGATAATCAAGCAATGAAGTGCAAATCAGGTAATAACCAATCAGACAAAGCAGCAAATAGTAATATAACTCAATCAAAGGCAGACAGGCTCAAATATAAGTTAGGTTAACAAAAACAGGGGTCCAACCAATACCGTACACAGAGGGCCGAAATGATAAAGCCCGGACCGAAGATAACCCACCTGTCAAATCGCAGGCGACTACACTGAATCGACTGTACGCTCAGAACCAGATGCAAACTGGACAGACCTGAATCAAACATATTGATCAGGGATCGATTTTAACTCTAACTTAATTCAAGTCAACTTAACCCTTTTAATTACTTAACCTCAGTGTTTGACAACCACCCTTAAACCTACATAATCCTTTTCGTTTAATCTTTGGCAGAATTACCAAATTGCCCCTCCGAAAATTCCCTTTTTGAAATTCCGGAAAACTCGGGCTTAATCTTGTCGCTGGCTCAACCGGATTCTACTGGGACTCAACAGTGGGCTTGGTGAAACCGCCGTAATTTCTCAACTTACGTGATTGCCATCCGGATAGCGTAAAATTGACGATTTTGCCGATTCTCGGACTGTTATCCGATTTCCGCTCAACGGGAGCCGTTGGAATCCTAACGAAAAGCTTAGGAACCATTTAAATACTTTACTAAACAGTACACATTGTCTATTTTGCATGTAGACTCCTACAGTTTCCAAAAATCACAATTTAGTGCTATTTGAGCACTGTTTTCGCTCGTTCTTTCAAATGGAAATTAATTTTAGCGAACTGTCACTTCCAGCAGGTGACTTTTATCTTGCTGAACACCGTGCTCACACATTTGTGGCAGCACGCAACCCAAGAAAAACTTCGGGCCATAAAACACTCCTCTAACATAGCCATTTTGCATTTTTGTTTCTCCGGGACTTCAAACTCTGTTTTTAACGCGAGCATCGCGTTCAGTGACCCCAAATTAGCCAAGGGCACACTGTCGCGGCTTTGCAAACAGCCTAGAACAAGGTTTTGGGCCAAAATTTCATTATAAGGTTGTTTTAACTACAACTTTTAATCTAAACACCAAAAATTAAAACTTTGTATATGAAAGTGTCTTTAGACAGTGCAAGGATCACAGGGCTTGCCCTAATTGCAACCCTGGTCTACTGGTTCAACCAGAACCACAGCCATGCACACAAACAAGTTCACATTGCTCCAACTTTTAATACACACAGAACTATCTTGGTCTGAAGTGAGCATCAAGCTCAGGGGACATTTTTGAGCAACTTTCATTTTTACAGTGTGGCCAAATTCCAAATTTTGTCATTGAGGCATTTACACAAACATTTGGTCGGCATCATTCTCACACACTCAGATAAGCATTTCCCGAGTTTTGTTCTCAGCAAATACGGCTCCTGGGCTCATCCAAGATGGATCAAATTGATCAACAGAGATTTTGGAGCAATTCCCCTCATCTTGGAGCAACCCAAATACCCACAATAAGTCGGGTTCGAGGAAGAAGATAATGGCCTCAACCTTGAAAATCGTGATGCTTCAACCAGAAGCTTTGGGACCAAACCAAAAGCACTAATAGTTGCTAAATGTCTCACTGAAGCTTTCCATACCCGAGCCCGGCGACAGAGCACGGCGGCGGCGCGGCTGGAGCAAAGCTCCATTTTGGAGCTCAAGCTCGTTAATGGCGAATTTTTACAGAGGTTATAAGAAGTCTTCCAACTTATATGAAAGCTTCCTCCAGTCCATACAAAGCTTCCTGACCCATCCTCCCCAGCCAAAGGTGGCCGGAGCGCCGACGGCCGCAAAATTTCATGATCTCGGGTCATCCATGGCCGCACCATTTTGGTGCTGCATGGGTGCCATGCAAACTCATGGGGGCACTCCTCTAGGTCCCAGCAATGCTTCTGTACACTTGGCCGGCGACGAGGAAGCCCGTCGGCGCCGGAGCAACAAGCTCGGCCAACTTGAAAATAACCGAAAACTAGGGCTTTAAATTTCTCCAAAAAAAACTCAACCGTAAACTTTGAAACTTTGCAGATTTTATCTAGATGTCCTACAGTCCCTACACACCCATTTTGGTGCGTTTATGTCCAGTGGTTGCCGAGTTCTTTAAAGGCGGAGCTACAACTAGGTTTCCGGCAAACTCTGCTCCCGCCGGCCATGCAACATGCATGGGGGCTCGAGCTGTGCATGGAGCATGCTTAGGGTCTAGGGAGTCTACTGCATATGGCCGGTCTAGGGTGCTAACAACCAACGGTTTGGGTCTCTTACCTTAGCCGAGCTCGGGGAAGAAGGAAGTAGCCGGAATCTTGGTCCCTCCTCCACGCGCGGCCACGGCTTGCTCCAGCAAGGTTCTCAGGCACCAGATAACCCCTCAGGCACTCCCAAACCACTGTAGGTGAGGTTTTGGTCCAACCTTTTCTCCCTCTCTCACTCTCGGATTGGTTTCCAATGGTGGTTGCTCTTGGGTTGTCCAGGGCTTCGGGGCTGGGTCAGGGAATAGCAGGAGATCAAGGGTGATGCTTCAGATCACCCTGACTCCTCGTACTCAACCCATAGGAGACCAAGGGGCAATTTGCACTTAATGCAATATTCCTTTGCAAAAACCCACTTGAACCCGGTTCACACCTAACTTCAACCTCCCTACACTTCGGGCTTCTTACTGGGAGTTGCAGAGGAGTGGTTGGATACTTTGCTTCCCAACATGACTCCTCGAATTTGAACCCAAAGGAGACCAAGAGTCCAAAACCCCATTAATGCAAGATTCTTGCAAAAATGTCTTCAAATCGGGTTTACACCTAACCCTTTTCATCCGAGCTCTCAACTGTGGGTACAAAATGCACCTAGGACCCTGTGGTTTAAACCCCTAAGTCTTCGACACATAAAATGTATACATTTTAGCAAAATTATCTCTCTTTTGGTACATTTCACGCAATTCAAGGAAATCCGCTGGTCATTTTATGAAACGGACTTCGCCACGACGTCCGGCTCGTCGAGACCTGTCAAGTAGCGTATTTGTTTGGTTTGTTTGACGCTTGAGTAAAATCTCGGGCCATAAAGTTTGTCGAAAAGTGGCACTTTGCACGCACATCGATGCACCCGGGTCGCCAAACGCGAAATCCGTCAGTGCCATCGCGTTCAGAACGTCGAAATTAGTTAGGATCCATTACTAATACTCTTATGTTCATATTCTAGACAGTGGTTTGGCCGTTAGTGATCTAAGGTGAATTAAAATACAAGGTTTACTATTCACTTAAGTTGTGGGGCCCGCCCGCTTTTTTTCTGATTTCTGGAAGATCCGACCGTCGGATCGAAGACATATGAATATGAAACTTTTATATTTCGACGAGACGAACGCAATGGTGATCTCGGATTTTCCAGATCAGACCCCGATCAAAAGTCGATATTTTAAGGGCCACTATTGACTATTAATTGCCTATTTTTGCCATTTAAATAATTCAGGAAATTATTTAAGCTTAGATTTTGGGATTTTTAAAAATCAAGGTTACTCCATTCCCTCAACAAACTCACATTTCCTCGCCAATTCCTAACAAATCCCAACAAACTCCACGCGATATTTCTCTGCCACTCCTCACTATAAATAGAGAGGATTTTTTTTCTTTTGACCTGGTCTGAAGACAACCTCCCATGCCACTCCTCACTATAAATAGAGAGGATTTTTTTTTCTTTTGACCAGGTCTGAAGACAACCTCCCATATTACGCCACAAAAGAAAACTCCTGCGACATTCCACCAAAAAAGAAAAAAGGAAAACCCGTCCTATATCCCACCACAAATAAAAAAAAAACTCCTCCCAGATTCCCCCACATATTCCTCATAGCCACATAAAAAGAAAGAAGATATAGCACAACCGACCCCTCAACTCCTCCGGTTGACTTCCTCAACTCCTCCGGTCGACTTCCTCAGCACCCCAAATCGACTTCCTCAGTTTTTTTTTTAGACGTATTTCTCAGGTAAAAAAAAAAAAAAAAGAAAAGAAAAGAAAGAAAGAAAAAAGAAAATAAAATAAATTTCTTTAAAGCCGGTTCCGGACCTCTTCGGACGCCCCTTACTTCAGGTTCAAAAGAAAGAAAAGAAAAAAAAAGGGAAAGAAAATAAATTTCTTTAAAGCCGGTTCGGGACCTCTTCGGACGCCCCTTACTTTAGGTTCAAAGAAAAAAAAGAAAGGAAAAAAAAGAAAGGAAAGAAAATAAATTTCTTTAAAGCCGGTTCGGGACCTCTTCGGACGCCCCTTACTTCAGGTTCAAAAGAAAAAAAGAAAGGAAAAAAAAAAGAAAAGAAAATAAATTTCTTTAAAGCCGGTTCGGGACCTCTTCGGACGCCCCTTACTTCAGGTTCAAAAGAAAGAAAAAATAAAATAAAATAAAATAAATTTCTTTAAAGCCGGTTCGGGACCTCTTCGGACGCCCCTTACTTCAGGTTCAAAAGAAACAAAGAAAATAAAAAAGAAAATAAATTTCTTTAAAGCCGATTCGGGACCTCTTCGGACGCCCCTTACTTCAGGTTCAAAAGAAAGAAAAGAAAAAAAAAAGAAAAGAAAATAAATTTCTTTAAAGCCGGTTCGGGACATCTTCGGACGCCCCTGTTTGAGGTAAAAAAAAAAAAAAAAAAAAAAAAAAAAAAAAAAAAAAAAAAAAAAAAAAAAATTCTTTTTAAAAAAAAGGGGGGGAAAGATTATGGTTGGTCCGTAATATTGATTTGTCTGTATAAGCCCAAAACTTTTAACATATTAATAATTTGGGTTCAACAAATTTTACTACAAGATCATTTGCGAATACAAGCTTAGGGTTATTTGTGAACACAAGCTTATAGGTCTCATCAAAGCACCGTCAACTTTTTTAGTTTACCAAACCAATCGGATCCTTTTTTTTTGTGCCCAGCGAGACTTACATTATAGTAAACTGTTTGTTTAAAAATTCAATTTCAAAAAAAAATTATATTCAAATTAAATTTTGAATTTTGAATTTTCAATCAAATTTCAAAATATTTTTCAACCGACTTATCCAAATTCATATTCAAATCTCCAACCATATTTTAAATATCTTTCAACCAACTTACCCAAACTCACCTATATCTTGTTTTGAACTTTTGAATCCAAACAAATTCCCTCGTTCGTTAACCGTTTAATTTTGAAATTTAAATACAAACACATTTCCTCAAATTCAAACGTAACATACTCAATTTTGAAATTTAAATTTTGAAATTGAAATACAAACATACGTCCTCAAATTTAAATGTAACATTTGAAATTTAAATACAAACATACTTTCTCAAATTTAAATGTAACATATTTAATTTTGAAATTTAAAATTTGAAATTTAAATACAAACATACTTCCTCAAATTTAAATGTAATATATTCAAGTTTGAAATTTAAAATTTAAAATATAAATGAGAACATACTTCCCCATAACATACTCAATTTTGAAATTTGAAATTTAAGATTTAAATACGAACATACTTTCTCAACATATTGAAATTTAAACATTTGAACATATTCAATTTGAATTTTAAACATATCCTTTCAATTTTAAAATTTAAATCTGAAATTTAAAATTTAAAATTTGAAATTTGAAAGTGGAATATAATAACTTCCTCAAATTTGAACGAGGTTCCCACGTATTTTCCTCAACGAACCAACGCACGTCGTTCCTCAACGAACCCACATTTTTTTCGCTAACCCCTCAACGAATCCCACACGATATTTCTCCAACCCTCCCCACTATAAAAAGGGGAGATTTTCCATTGCCTGGGCTGGACTTTCCATTTTCTTACCACCACAGAAAAAAAAAAAAAGAAAGACAACTTTCCATTTTTTTCCACCACAAAAAAAAAGAAAGAGAACGTCCGATATTGTCCCATATTTCCACCACAAAAAAGAAAGAAGAAAAAGAACGCATCCCCATATTTCACCACAAAAAAAAACCGTCCCATAGTCCACCTCATCCTCAGCTCCGGTCGGCTTCCTCGACTCCTTCGGTCAACTTTCTCGACTCCTTCGGTCAACTTCCTCGACTCCTTCGGTCAACTTCCTCAACCTCCTCCGGTCAACTCCTTCGATCAACTTCCTCGGCACCCGCAATCGACTTTCTTGGCTTTTTTTTTTATTAAAAAAAAAAATAAAAGAAAAAAAAATAAATAAATTTCTTTGAAAGCCGGTTTGGGAACTATGCGGACGCCCCTTATTTCAGGCTGAAAAGAAAGAAGGGAAAAAAAGAAAAAAAAGAAAGAGAAAAAAAAATAAATAAATTTCTTTGAAAGCCGGTTTGGAAACTCTGCGGACGCCCCTTACTTCAGGCTGAAAAGAAAGAGAAAAAAAAGAGAAAAAAAAAGAAAGAAGAAAAAAAATAAATAAATTTCTTTGAAAGCCGGTTTGGGAACTCTGCGGACGCACCTTACTTCAGGCTGAAAAGAAAGAAAAGAAAAAAAAAGAAAAAAAAGAAAGAGAAAAAAAATAAATAAATTTTTTGAAAGCCGGTTTGGGAACTCTGCGGACGCACCTTACTTCAGGCTGAAAAAAAAGAAAAGAAAAAAAAAGAAAAAAAAGAAAGAGAAAAAAAAAAATAAATTTCTTTGAAAGCCGGTTTGGGAACTCTGCGGACGCACCTTACTTCAGGCTGAAAAGAAAGAAAAAAAAAAAAAAGAGAAAAAAGAAAGAGAAAAAAACACGTCCGATATTCAAAAAGGACTAATAAATGAACTCAATAAGGCTCACCCCATATGAAGGCCTCAAATTTACCCATATGAAAAGAAGGTCCAATCCATATACGGGTTCCAAATCCAGACCATATATGGGCACTGAATCAAATCTACATATGACATAAGGCCCAATCCATATACGGGTCCCAAATCCAATCCACATACGGATCTCAAATCCACTCCACATATGACATAAGGCCTAATCCATATACGGGTCCCAAATCCAATCCACATACGGATCCCAAATCCAATCCACATACGGATCTCAAATCCACTCCACATATGACATAAGGCCCAATCCATATTCGGGTCCCAAATCCAATCCACATACAGATCTCAAATCCACTCCACATATGACATAAGGCCCAATCCATATACGGGTCCCAAATCCAATCCACATACTGATCTCAAATTCAATCCACATATGACATAAGGCCCAATCCATATACGGGTCCCCAATCCAATCCACATATCCATATATGACATAAGGCCCAATCCATATACGGGTCCCCAATCCAATCCACATACGGATCTCAAATCCAATCCATATATGACATAAGGCCCAATCCATATACGGGTCCCCAATCCACATACGGATCTCAAATCCAATCCATATATGACATAAGGCCCAATCCAGATACGGGTCCCCAATCCAATCCACATACGGATCTCAAATCCAATCCACATATGACATAAGGCCTACTCTATATGCGGGTCCCAAATCCAATCCACATACGGATCTCAATCCACATATGACATAGGCTCAGTCCACATACTGTCCCAAATTCAGTCCATATACAATATAAGCCGATCCACAAATAAAACCCAAAACCTATTCGATCCACAAATAAAACCCAAAACCTATTCGATCCACAAATGAAACCCAAAACCTATTCGATCCACAAATAAAAACCCAAAACACATTTGATCCATAAATAAAACCCAAAACCCATTCAATCTCATCGCCTTAACACATATAACTAAGGCAAAATCATATTCAAACCGACTAGATTCTAAATCATATACTTAGAATTTAGTCAAATCAAACTCGATCGGGCTCTAACACATATACATAGAGTTCACCCAAATCAACCCAACTAACCCTAATACATATACTTAGGGTGTAGTTAACCTTTTACTCTAGCGCATACATCTAGGGTAGAAACCAAATCAACTCAACTAATCCTAATACATATACTTAGGGTTAGTCAATCTCTCATTCTAGCACATATAACTAGAGTGAAAAACATATCAAGCTCGGCCAATCCTATATAGGACTCAGCCACCTCCTACTTTCGAGTAGCATCAAATCCGACCCACCTCAATACATATCCTTGGGGTTTGGTCATGTCTCCACTTTGGAACATACGCCGAATGTGAAATCAAATACAATTGGACTCTAGTACATATATTTAGAGCCAATTGAACCCAATTAAACTCTAACACATATAATTAGAGTTTAATATCGACTAGTCCTCAACACATATAAGCAGGATCAAGTCAATTTCAAACCCAGCTAAATCCTAACATATATACTTAGGATTTGGTCAAGTATTGGGGTGCGATTTATTCTATCCTCCCCGCAAAGGTCTCTTAATCGAAGGTGCCCCAATCACAAGGGGGTAATTAACAATAGATGCTTGCGTCTATTGGAAGTAATGGATCCGCAATACCTGATAACTACATATATCCACCCACCCATATACAAATACTCATCTGAATCGTGAATACCATCCCACGGAAAACCCCCAGGTGAACCGCGCGAGATGAGTCATTCGGGATCGCAGACAAAATGGCACGCCCGGTGGGACATGACTTTTTCTTCCATCTTTGAGACCTTTAATAGATATATTAAAAAAAAAAAAAAAAAAAAAAAAAAGAAAAAAAATTTATAAAGGTAAATCCTAATACTTGCATCGAAGAAATAGCACCAACATATATGAACATTACTGCTTTTACTGGGGGCATGATTACCTTTACCACCCATTCCCAATAATATGGTCAATTCCTCGGATGCAACCTCGAAAAAATAATCTAATGGGGGTATACTCAATTCTCTTCACCAACCCGTAGGTGAACAGCTCACCTACTCACCTACATTCAAAAGGATGGTGTTCAAAGGCAAGCTAATATTTTCAAAGAACCAATCAAAAAAAAAAAAAAAAAAAAAAGAAAAGAAAAAAAAACGAAAAAAAAAAATCTCAAAAAAAAAAAAAAAAAAAAAACGAAAAAAAAAAGATATCAAAAAAAAAAAAAAAAAAAAAATGAAAAAAAGAAGATCTCAAAAAAAAAAAAAAAAAAAAAAAAAAAAAAAAAAAAGATATCAAAAAAAAAAAAAAAAAAAATCTCAAAAGAAAAAAAAAAAAAAAAACGAAAAAAAAAAAAAAAAAAATCCGGCTGTGGTATAAACCCCACAGGCAAAAATGGGATCCCCGCTGTGAGGATAAACTATTCGAACTCACAGGCAAAAGTTAGGGGAAGAATCGGGTGAAAACCCATGTGGCGCCCGATTGCCACAAAAAAACAAACATATTTTTCTTTCAAAACAAACCCATATTTTTCAATAAATCTATATTTTTCAAAATAAACCAAAATAAACCCATATTTTTTTTAAAACTCAAAAATATTTTTCTTTCAAACATATTTTGCTAACTGATCTTAGGGTCGGTTATGTACAATAATTTTGTTTGCTCATCGAGACCAAAATACACTCGTATTTTTCAATATAAAAAAAAAATCTCAAAAAAAAAAAAAAAAAACCAAAAAAAAAAGAAAAAAAAACAAAAGCAAAAAAAAAAAAAACAAAAAAAAAAAAAAAAAAAAAAAAAAAAAAAAAAAAAAAAAAAAAAAAATCTCAAAAAAAAAAAATCAAAAAAAAAAAAAAAAAAAAAAAAAAAAAGAAAAAAAAAAAAAAAAAAAAAAAAAAAAAAGAAAAAAAAAAAAAAAAAAAAAAAAAAAAAAAAAAAAAAAAGAAAAAGAAAAAAATTCCGGCTGTGGTATAACCCCATAGGCAAAAATGGGATCCCCGCTGTGAGGATACACTATTCAAACTCACAGGCAAAAGTTAGGGGAAGGCATCGGGTGAAAACCCATGTGGGCGCCCGATTGCCACACAAAAAAACATATTTTTCTTTCAAAACAAACCCATATTTTTCAATAAATCTATATTTTTCAAAATGAACCAAAATAAACCCATATTTTTCAATACTCAAAAATATTTTTTTTTTCTTTCAAACATATTTTGTCTACGACGGAATTCTAACTCACCTTAAGGTCGGTTATACGCAATAATTTCGATTGCTTCCCGAGACAAAATAAATTCATATATTTCAATACAAAAAAAAAAAAAAAAAAAAAAAAAGAAAAAAAAAGAAAAAAATAAAATGCCCCCAAATTATAAGCCAGTTCAATCTAAATCGAATTTAGGTGGAATTATATGAACTGAACCATGCACCAGCTCGACCCCAAATCAAAGTCAAAGGGTTTTGAACCAAACCGCAAAGAGGGTGACTCAAACCAACCAAACCGCAAAGAGGGTGACTCAAACAAAACTCGAAGGCATCTTAAATCAAATCCAAACCAAATGCAATGGAGTGTCAACTTCAAACGGATCTCGAACCTAACCATAAAGTTACGAGCCGAACCAAACCGAACTGCAGAAGGGTCCAAGTTGAGCCGAATTATAAGGGCCCGACCGAAATTGAATTCAAAGGGTCTCGAACTAAGTCATAAGGGTTCGACCTAAACCATGTCTCAAAGGGTTCTGAACAAAAGTATAACGGTTCGACTCAAATCGAATTCAAAAGGGACAAATCAAGTGAAAGCCCAAACCGGCTCAGCCCAAATCAAATACAAAAGGTTCAAACCAATTCAATTCGAACCCAACCTGAACAAAGGTTCAAATCGAACTTCAGGGATGATCCAAATCAAGCAAATCAGCTCCACCCAAACTGAAACAAATCAAGAGTTCAAACCGAGCTAACTCCAAATAAATCTGCTGAGTCAACTTAATCGACTCACAAATCCAATTTCAAACGACCGAAAAGTCATTAAACTAAATCAAACGACCAAAAAGTCATTAAACTAAACCCAATTCCAAACGAGCGAAAAGTCATTAAACTAAACCCAAATCCAAACGACCGAAAAGTCATTAAACTAAACCCAAATTCCCAACGACCGAAAAGTCATTAAACTAAACCCAAGCCAAACGATCGAAAAGTCATTAAACTAAACCCAAGCCAAACGACCGAAAAGTCATTAAACTAAACCCAATTTCATACGACTGAAAAGTCATTAAACTAAACCCAATTTCATACGACCGAAAAGTCATTAAACTAAACCCAAGTTCAAACAACCGAAAAGTCATTAAACTAAACCCAATTTCATACGACTGAAAAGTCATTAAACTAAACCCAATTTCATACGACCGAAAAGTCATTAAACTAAACCCAAATCCAAACGACCGAAAAGTCATTAAACTAAACCCAAATTCAAACGACCGAAAAGTCATTAAACTAAACCCAATTCCAAACGACCGAAAAGTCATTAAACTAAACCCAAATCAAAACGACCGAAAAGTCATTAAACTAAACCCAAATCCAAACGACCGAAAAGTCATTAAACTAAACCCAAGTTCAAACGACCGAAAAGTCATTAAACTAAACCCAAAGCCAAACGACCGAAAAGTCATTAAACTAAACCTAATTTCAAACGACCGAAAAGTCATTAAACTAAACCCAATTTCAAACGACCGAAAAGTCATTAAACTAAACCAAAGTTCAAACGACCGAAAAGTCATTAAACTAAACCCAATTTCAAACGACCGAAAAGTCATTAAACTAAACCCAAATTCAAACGACCGAAAAGTCATTAAACTAAACCTAATTTCAAACGACCGAAAAGTCATTAAACTAAACCTAATTTCAAACGACCGAAAAGTCATTAAACTAAACCCAAGTTCAAACGGCCGAAAAGTTATTAAACTAAACCCATATTCATATCGACCGCCATGTCAATAAACTGAGCCGCCCATACCCACATCGACCGCCATGTCAATAAACTAAGCAACTCATACCCATATCGACCGCCATGTCAATAAACTGAGCAACTCATACCCATAGCGACTGCCATGTCACTAAACTGAGCGACCCATATTCATATCGACCGCCATGTCACTAAACTGAGCAACCCATATTCATATCGACCGCCATGTCAATAAACTGAGCAACCCATATTCAAATAGACCGCCATGTCACTAAACTGAGCAACCCATATTCAAATCGACCGCCATGTCACTAAACTGAGCAACCTATATTCATATCGACCGCCATGTCAATAAACTGAGCAACCCATACCCATACCGACCGCCATGTCACTAAACTGAGCTATCAATCCCCATACTCATATCGACCGCCATGTCACTAAACTGAGCGACCCATATTCATATCGACCGTCATGTCACTAAGCTGAGCGAGCCATATTCAATTGACCGCCATGTCATTAAACTGAGAAATCAAATTGAATGCGTACGAAAAAAAAAATAAAAAAATATATTTGAAAGAAAATAAAGAGAGAAAAATAATTGAACGTGCATCTTTTCATCGTACTCGCACCTCGTACAACGAAAAGATGGGGGGCATTTGTTTGAGGTAAAAAAAAAAAAAAAAATTTCTTTTTAAAAAAAGGGGGGGAAAGATTATGGTTGGTCCGTAATATTGATTTGTCTGTATAAGCCCCGTATAAGCCAAAACTTTTAACATATTAATAATTTGGGTTCAACAAATTTTACTACAAGATCATTTGCGAATACAAGCTTAGGGTTATTTGTGAACACAAGCTTATAGGTCTAATCAAAGCACCGTCAACTTTTTTAGTTTACCAAACCAGTCGGATCCTTTTTTTTTGTGCCCAGCGAGACTTACATTATAGTAAACTGTTTGTTTAAAAATTCAATTTCAAAAAAAAATTATATTCAAATTGAATTTTGAATTTTGAATTTTCAATCAAATTTCAAAATATTTTTCAACCGACTTATCCAAATTCATATTCAAATCTCCAACCATATTTTAAATATCTTTCAACCAACTTACCCAAACTCACCTATATCTTGTTTTGAACTTTTGAATCCAAACAAATTCCCTCGTTCGTTAACCGTTTAATTTTAAAATTTAAATACAAACACATTTCCTCAAATTCAAACGTAACATACTCAATTTTGAAATTTAAATTTTGAAATTGAAATACAAACATACGTCCTCAAATTTAAATGTAACATTTGAAATTTAAATACAAACATACCTCCTCAAATTTAAATGTAACATATTTAATTTTGAAATTTAAAATTTAAAATTTAAATACAAACATACTTCCTCAAATTTAAATGTAATATATTTAAGTTTGAAATTTAAAATTTAAAATATAAATGAGAACATACTTTCCCATAAAATACTCAATTTTGAAATTTGAAATTTAAGATTTAAATACGACCATACTTTCTGAACATATTGAAATTTAAACATTTGAACATATTCAATTTGAATTTTAAACATATCCTTTCAATTTTAAAATTTAAATCTGAAATTTAAAATTTGAAATTTGAAAGTGGAATATAATAACTTCCTCAAATTTGAACGAGGTTCCCACGTATTTTCCTCAACGAACCAACGCACGTCGTTCCTCAACGGACCCACATTTTTTCGCTAACCCCTCAACGAATCCCACACGATATTTCTCCAACCCTCCCCACTATAAAAAGGGGAGATTTTCCATTGTCTGGGCAGGACTTTCCATTTTCTTACCACCACAGAAAAAAAAAAAAAAAAGAAAGACAACTTTCCATTTTTTTCCACCACAAAAAAAAGAAAGAGAACGTCCGATATTGTCCCATATTTCCACCCCAAAAAGAAAGAAGAAAAAGAACGCATCCCCATATTTCACCACAAAAAAAAACCGTCCCATATTCCACCTCATCCTCAGCTCCGGTCGGCTTCCTCGACTCCTTCGGTCAACTTCCTCGACTCCTTCGGTCAACTTCCTCAACCTTCTCCGGTCAACTCCTTCGATCAACTTCCTCGGCACCCGCAATCGGCTTTCTTGGCTTTTTCTTTTATTTAAAAAAAAAATAAAAGAAAAAAAAATAAATAAATTTCTTTGAAAGCCGGTTTGGAAACTCTGCGGACGCCCCTTACTTCAGGCTGAAAAGAAAGAAGGAAAAAAAAGAAAAAAAAAGAAAGAGAAAAAAAATAAATAAATTTCTTTGAAAGCCGGTTTGGGAACTCTGCGGACGCCCCTTACTTCAGGCTGAAAAGAAAGAGAAAAAATAGAGAAAAAAAAAGAAAGAAGAAAAGAAATAAATAAATTTCTTTGAAAGCCGGTTTGGGAACTCTGCGGACGCACCTTACTTCAGGCTGAAAAGAAAGAAAAGAAAAAAAAAGAAAAAAAAAAAGAGAAAAAAAATAAATAAATTTCTTTGAAAGCCGGTTTGGGAACTCTGCGGACGCACCTTACTTCAGGCTGAAAAGAAAGAAAAGAAAAAAAAAGAAAAAAAAGAAAGAGAAAAAAAAAATAAATTTCTTTGAAAGCCGGTTTGGGAACTCTGCGGACGCACCTTACTTCAGGCTGAAAAGAAAGAAAAAAAAAAAAAAAGAGAAAAAAAAAGAAAGAGAAAAAAAACACGTCCGATATTCAAAAAGGACTAATAAATGAACTCAATAAGGCTCACCCCATATGAAGGCCTCAAATTTACCCATATGAAAAGAAGGTCCAATCCATATACGGGTTCCAAATCCAGACCATATATGGGCACTGAATCAAATCCACATATGACATAAGGCCCAATCCATATACGGGTCCCAAATCCAATCCACATACGGATCTCAAATCCACTCCACATATGACATAAGGCCCAATCCATATACGGGTCCCAAATCCAATCCACATACGGATCTCAAATCCACTCCACATATGACATAAGGCCCAATCCATATTCGGGTCCCAAATCCAATCCACATACAGATCTCAAATCCACTCCACATATGACATAAGGCCCAATCCATATACGGGTCCCAAATCCAATCCACATACGGATCTCAAATTCAATCCACATATTACATAAGGCCCAATCCATATACGGGTCCCCAATCCAATCCACATATCCATATATGACATAAGGCCCAATCCATATACGGGTCCCCAATCCAATCCACATACGGATCTCAAATCCAATCCATATATGACATAAGGCCCAATCCATATACGGGTCCCCAATCCACATACGGATCTCAAATCCAATCCATATATGACATAAGGCCCAATCCAGATACGGGTCCCCAATCCAATCCACATACGGATCTCAAATCCAATCCACATATGACATAAGGCCTACTCTATATGCGGGTCCCAAATCCAATCCACATACGGATCTCAATCCACATATGACATAGGCTCAGTCCACATACTGTCCCAAATTCAGTCCATATACAATATAAGCCGATCCACAAATAAAACCCAAAACCTATTCGATCCACAAATAAAACCCAAAACCTATTCGATCCACAAATGAAACCCAAAACCTATTCGATCCACAAATAAAAACCCAAAACACATTTGATCCATAAATAAAACCCAAAACCATTCAATCTCATCGCCTTAACACATATAACTAAGGCAAAATCATATTCAAACCGACTAGATTCTAAATCATATACTTAGAATTTAGTCAAATCAAACTCGATCGGGCTCTAACACATATACATAGAGTTCACCCAAATCAACCCAACTAACCCTAATACATATACTTAGGGTGTAGTTAACCTTTTACTCTAGCGCATACATCTAGGGTAGAAACCAAATCAACTCAACTAATCCTAATACATATACTTAGGGTTAGTCAATCTCTCATTCTAGCACATATAACTAGAGTGAAAAACATATCAAGCTCGGCCAATCCTATATAGGACTCAGCCACCTCCTACTTTCGAGTAGCATCAAATCCGACCCACCTCAATACATATCCTTGGGGTTTGGTCATGTCTCCACTTTGGAACATACGCCGAATGTGAAATCAAATACAATTGGACTCTAGTACATATATTTAGAGCCAATTGAACCCAATTAAACTCTAACACATATAATTAGAGTTTAATATCGACTAGTCCTCAAAACATATAAGCAGGATCAAGTCAATTTCAAACCCAGCTAAATCCTAACATATATACTTAGGATTTGGTCAAGTATTGGGGTGCGATTTATTCTATCCTCCCCGCAAAGGTCTTTTAATCGAAGGTGTCCCAATCACAAGGGGGTAATTAACAATAGATGCTTGCGTCTATTGGAAGTCATGGATCCGCAATACCTGATAACTACATATATCCACCCACCCATATACAAATACTCATCTGAATCGTGAATATCATCCCACGGAAAACCCCCAGGTGAACCGCGCGAGATGAGTCATTCGGGATCGCAGACAGCCACTTACTTCAGGTTCAAAAGAAAGAAAAGAAAAAAAAAAGAAAAGAAAATAAATTTCTTTAAAGCCGGTTCGGGACCTCTTCGGACGCCCCTAACTTCAGGTTCAAAAGAAAGAAAGAAAAAAAAAAAAAAAAAAAAAAAAAAAATTCTTTAAAGCCGATTCGGGACATCTTCGGACGCCCCTTACTTCAGGTTCTAAAGAAAGAAAAGAAAAAAAAAAGAAAAAGAAAAGAAAATAAATTTCTTTAAAGCCGATTCGGGACCTCTTCAGACGCCCCTTACTTCAGGTTCAAAAGAAAGAAAAGAAAAAAAAAGAATAGAAAATAAATTTCTTTAAAGCCGGTTCGGGACCTCTTCCGACGCCCCTTACTTCAGGTTCAAAAGAAAGAAAAGAAAAAAAAAAAGAAAAGAAAATAAATTTCTTTAAAGTCGGTTCGGGACCTCTTCGGACGCCCCTTACTTCAGGTTCAAAAGAAAGAAAGAAAAAAAAAAAAAAAAAAAAAATAAATTTCTTTAAAGCCGATTCGGGACCTCTTCGGACGCCCCTTACTTCAGGCTCAAAAGAAAGAAAAGAAAAAAAAAAAGAGAAGAAAATAAATTTCTTTAAAGCCGGTTCGGGACCTCTTCGGACGCCCCTTACTTCAGGTTCAAAAGAAAGAAAAGAAAAAAAAAAAGAAAAGAAAATAAATTTCTTTAAAGCCGGTTCGGGACCTGTTCGGACGCCCCTTACTTCAGGTTCAAAAGAAAGAAAGAAAAAAAAAATAAAAATAAAATAAATTTCTTTAAAGCCGATTCGGGACCTCTTCGGACGCCCCTTACTTCAGGTTCAAAAGAAAGAAAAGAAAAAAAAAGAAAATAAAATAAATTTCTTTAAAGCCGGTTCGGGACCTCTTCGGACGCCCCTTACTTCAGGTTCAAGAAAAAAAGAAAAGGAAAAAAAAAAGAAAAGAAAATAAATTTCTTTAAAGCCGGTTCGGGACCTCTTCGGACGCCCCTTACTTCAGGTTCAAAAGAAAGAAAAGAAAATAAAAGAAAATAAAATAAATTTTTTTAAAGCCGGTTCGGTACCTTTTCGGACGCCCCTTACTTTAGACTCAAAAAAATAATAATAATAATAATAAAAAAATATTTATTCAGATCCCACATCAAAATAAAATAACGTTATTTCTCCAGAGCCCAAGATAAAATAAGGGATTTTCTTCGAACCCCAAGATAAAATTAGGGAATTTTCTTCAGACCCCAAATAAAATAAAATAAAAGGGAATATTGAAATAAATGGGAATTTCTTTGAATCCAGACAAAATTCAAATGAGTCCTAATCGACTTGGAGCCTAAGTCCGAGTCAAAAAGGACTAATAAATTATTTATTAAATAAGGCTCAACCCATATGCAGGCCTCAAATTTACCTATATGAAAATAAGGCTCAGTCCACAAATAAAAACCAAAAATCTATTCGAGTCCACAAATAAAACCCAAAATCCATTCGAGTCCACAAATAAAACCCAAAACCCATTCAGTCCACAAATAAAATCTAAAACCCAGTCTAACCCCGCAAATAAAATCCAAAATCCATTCGAGTCCACAAATAAAACCCAAAATCCATTGAGTCCACAAATAAAACCCAAAACCCATTCAGTCCACAAATAAAATCTAAAACCCAGTCTAACCCCCAAATAAAACCCAAAACTCATTCAATCTCATCGCCTTAAAACGTATAATTAAGGCAAAATTATATCCAAACCGACTAGATTCTAAATCATATCCTTAGAATTTAGTCAAATCCAATTCGATCGAGCTCTAACACATATACTTAGAGTTCGTCCAGGTCATCCAAACCAACCCAACTAACCCTAATACACATACTTAGGGTGCAGTTAACCTTTTACTCTTGCACATATATCTAGGGTAGAAACCAAATCAACTCAACTAATCCTAATACATATACTTAGGGTTAGTCAATCTCTCATTCTAGCACATATAACTAGAGTGAAAAACATATCAAGCTCGGCCAATCCTAATACATATAGGACTTAGCCACCTCCTACTTTCGAGTAGCATTAAATCCGACCCACCTCAATACACATCCTTGGGGTTTGGTCACGTTTCCACTTTGGAACATACGCCAAATGTGAAATCAAATATAATTGGACTATAATACATATACTTAGAGCCATTTGAACCCAATTAAATTCTAACACATATAATTAGAGTTTAATATCGACTAGTTCTCAACACATATAATCGGGATCAAGTCAATTTCAAATCCAGCTAAATCCTAATACATATACTTAGGATTTGGTCAATCATTAGGATACGATTTATTCTATCCTCCTCATAAAGGTCTCTTAATCGAAGATGCCCCAATCACATGGGGGTAATTAACAATAGATGCTTGCGTCTATTGGAAGTCATGAATCCGCAATACCTGATACCCACATATACCCATCCACGCATACAAATATTCATCTGAATCATGAATACCATCCCACGGGAACTCCAAAAAAAGGTGAACCACGCGAGATGGGTCATTCAAGATCACAGACAACGGCACCAACAGGAAGCCGCCATGTGGCACTCTCCTCGGTCCACCGGTCCACCGTGCACCCGAAAACACTGAAATCTTCCGGGTGTCCCTTTTCGGGCGTCCGGACTCTGAAAAATACAACCAAGTAGTCGATTTCCATCGTTTTTGTAGTAATCGTGAATTTTAAAAGGTTTAAATAAATTTCTGGATTTATAAATTGCAGAAAATAAGTAAATTAAGCCCCAAAAATATCGCTTTTTGATCGGGGTCTAATCTCAGAAATTCGAGTTCACCATTGCGACCGTCTCGTCAAAACATGAAAAATTCATATTCACTTGTCGACGATCCAACGGTCGGATCTTCCAGAAAATAGCGAAGAAACCGCGGGCCCCGCGACTTAAGTGAATAGTACAGTGAATAGTAAACTTGGTTTTCGGTCCCCTCTCGTTCGACCGAAGGCCAATTCACTGTCTGCAATTTAAGTCTAGCAGTATGAGTAGTCGATCCTAGCTATTTTCGACGTTCTGAACGCAATGGCACTGACGGATTTCGTGTTTGGCGATCCAGGTGCATCGAAGTGCGTGCGTCAGTTTGCGACTTACAGAACAAGATGGCCGAGAATTCATATGAGCACCAAATCGAACAAATAAATAGCCTAACTTGAAGGTCTCGACGAGCCGGACGTCGTGGCGAAGTCCGTTTCGCAAATTGACGAGCAGATTTTCTTGAAATACGTGAAATGCACCGAAAAATGGGGTATTTTTGAGAAAATCATAATATTTTATGTACCAAAAAATTAAGGGGCTTAAACTATAAGGTGCTGGGTGCATTTTGCACCTACTATAAAGATCTCGGAGGCTAGGGTTGAGTGTGAACCGGGTTTGAGGATATTTTTGCAAAGAATCTTGCATTTAATGCAAGTTGGCTTTTGGGTTCTTTGGGCTGGAGCACGAGGGGTCAGGGGGAAGTCCGAAGCATCACTGGCTCCTCTGCATCACCCCATATCAACCTGTACTCGGGTGTTGGCCGAGGGACACAACCCAAGTGAGAGGAATCCGAGAGAGAGAGAGATTGAAAGGTTGGAACCAAGTTGCTTCAAAATTAGTTTGGGAGTGCTGAGTGGTGTTCCCTGGTGACTGTAGACCTTGCTGGAGGCTGCCGTGGCCGCGCGTGGAAGAGGGACCAAGATCCGGCTTCTTCCTTTCTTCCCCGATTCCGGCCAAGGTAAGGTGCTTAAACCTCGGTTTGTTTGAACCCGAGACCCTTAGCAGTAGTTTCTTTAGGATCCTCTGATGCTCCCTGCCAAGTCCCGAGGCCCCATGCACGTTGCATGGCCGGTGGGAGCAAAAGTTGGCCGGAAACATAAGATAGCTCCGCCGCGGCCGTTCTTTTCAAATAATGGACCAAAATGGTTAAAACTTGGTAGGTAGGGACTGTAGGACATTTATATTAATTCTGCAAAGTTTAGGTGAATATGGTTGAGTATTTTGGAAGAAATTAATGCCCTAGTTTTTCGGGTTTTTACAAGTTGGCCGAGCTTGGTACTCTGGCGCCGGCGGGCTTCTCCGACGCCGGCCATGCACCCAAAAGTCTTCCTAGGAGTGAGAGGAGTGCCCCCATGCATTTGCATGGCATCCATGCAGCACCAAAGTGGTGCGGCCATGGATGGACCCGAGAGTGGAATGAAACGCGGCCGCCGGCGCTCCGGCCATCTCCGGCCGGGAAGGAATGGTCGAGAAGCTTTGTATGGTCCAGTAGAACAACTCCATCCATGTTGGAGAGCTTCATGTTGTCTCTGGAAAAATCCGCCATTAGAGGGGTCAAGCTCGAAATGGAGCTTTGCTCCACCGCCGTCGCCGCCGGGTTTTGTTGCCGGCCACAGGTACAGGAAGTTTCCCTGAGGGATTTAGCACCTGTTGGTGTTTTTGGTTGGGTCCCAGAACCTCGGGTTGAGTGGTCACGATTTTCAATACATTGAGGTCATCTTCAACCTCTAGTTCCGGCCAACCCGAGGCTTGCGGCTTGCTCCAAGATGGGGGGGATTGCTCAGAAAATTTAGTTGAATATTTTGCTCCGAGAATCTCTGCCCAGGTGCAGAAATTGCTGAGAACCCAAGCTTGAATTTGGTTATATTGTATGTATACAATTAGTGCACACCATGTGTTTGCTTAAATGCCTCAAAGAAGGAAAGTTTGGAATTTGACTTGGATGTAAAAATGAAAGATGCTCCAAATAACCCCCTGAGCTTGATGCTCACTTCAGATCAAATTATATCTGTGTGGATTAACAGTTGGAGCATTGTGTAGGTTGTTAGTAAGCAAGGTGTTGGATCTTGTTGATCCATCATTGCAGGGCTGCAAATAGGGCAAGCCCTGTAATCCTTGAGGTATTTTGAGCATGTGGCTAAAGCAGAATTTATTTTGGCACACTAGAGGTTAAGATTTAGTGATGTCAAGCTTTAAAGATAATGTTATGGCCCAAACACTGAACTGGGCTGTGTGCGAAGCTGCGACAGTGAGCTCCTGGCTATTTTAGGGTCACTGGACGCGATGCTCGCGTTTAATGTGGGTTTTGATGAGCCGAAGAAACGAAAATGCGTTTAGGCTATGTTAGATAAGGAAATTATGGCCCGAACTTTTTCTCGGGTTCCGTGCTGTCGCAAATAGGTGAGCACGGTGTTCAGCAAGTCGAATGTCACCTGCTGGAGGTGACGGTTCGTAAAAATGACTCGCCGTTTAAAAGAACGAGTGAAAACAGTGCTCAAATGGCACTAAAAGTGCAATCTTGGAAACCCTAGGGGTCGAATTGCAATTGTAGCAGCATGTGCTGCCTAGGGCAATGTATATATGATTCCTAAACTCTTTGCCAGTAATCCGTTGGCTTTCGTTGAGTGGATTTTGGTATGTGTGAGTCATTTCCTGATCAGTATTCATGATACAGGTCTTCGCAGTCTGACTCCGACCAACGAGCCTGCTGGTGGAGTCGTTGTTCCTCCTATATACAGGTGGGTTTATCTTCGGTCCGCGTTTTATCAGGTCGGCCCTACGGGGTGCCGTGGTAGGTCGGACCCCTGTTTTTGGTGTAGCCTGAACCTATGCTTTAGCCTTACTATATGCTTTCATTCCAGCATTCAGTCATTACAGCTATATTGCTTGATTATACTGATGAGCCTTTCGTTATACTCTATTCTTCACTGCATGTTTAGAATAGGAGTTCTAGTACCTGGCATGATTTGCATCAGTATCGATATCCCGATGGGGATTCCCTCGGCTTCTCGCTGACTGTCCGGTCTACCGACCGTGGATTTAGATCCAGCATTATGATTGCTACTGAGTTGTACCCTCTCTTACTACTTGCTTATCATATTATCAGTTATAGCATGATCATTCTCTGCTTATTATATTATCAGTTTTAGCATGATCATTTCCTACTTGTCAGATTATCAGTTATACATTGACCCGTGAGCCTTGTGGGGTTATGATAGCTTGCTGGGTGTCCGACAGTGGCTTTAGGCCTGAGGCCCCAATGACCAACAGTGGTAATTGGCCTGAGGTCCCTATGCTCCATGACAGTTTTGCTGGGTGTCCGACAGTGGCTTTAGGCCTGAGGCCCCAATGACCAACAGTGGCAATCGGCCTGAGGTCCCTATGCTACATGGCAGTTTTGCTGGGTGTCCGACAGTGGCTTTAGGCCTGAGGCCCCAATGACCAACAGTGGCATTTGGCCTGAGGTCCCTATGCTCCATGGCAGTTTAGCCTGAGGCCCTTGTGGCCAACAGTGGCATTAGATTGGGTATATTCGTGGTACTACCTTTGATGCACTATCTTTGTTATTCCCTGCTTGTTTGATTATCTGTTATAGCATATTTATTCCTGTTATAGATCTATCATGCATAGTATGATCTGTGCCTACCCTGTCTGTTGATTAATCCATGGTTAATGATACTTTGCTTAGACTATATATCTGCATTTGATCTTCAGTATATCCTACTTTTGCTATCCGCTTATTATGGTATCCAGTAGGTACGGCTTGCTATTTCCCGGCCCGTCGTGCCCACTGGGATACACTTATGTGTGTCTCACACCTTCGGGTGACTGTTTTTCAGGACCATCGGATGCGGGGACATTGGGACGTTCTGTGTGAGGACGCGTGGTAGATTTGTCCCTGGTAGGACTTACCCTTTTTGGTTTAGTAAACTTTATAACTGTTGTTTCCGTTTTGAGAACTGGATTGTACAAACATATGAACCTTGTGGTTGTAATAGAGTAGAACTTATTTAGTATAGCTATTTTGTATCTACTCTGATTGACTGTACCTGTTAGCCGAGCATATATAGGGAAGGCTCTGTTCTGTTGTACAGAGGCTTTTCTATATGTGTGGCGGTCTGTGCACGCCTTGGAGAATTCAAGTTTTAAACTCTGATTTAAACTCTAAAAAAAAAAAAAAATTTAGACCCACTTTCGAGTCTCGAGGCGTGACAGTTTTTCCGCGCTGAATCCAAATCTAATGTCCGTTTTGTGCAAAACCATCTCTAAAATTTGACGGGGCATCCGAATGCACTCGTGATCCATTTTACACACTGAGTCCAACACTTGTGTCCAATACGCGCACAAACACCGCCGACACAGCACATAGCCCTCCATAAGCTGCTGATGTAACAGTAATCCTTACGTGGGGATTCGGGTCCTCACAGCCGCAATACCCCGCAACCCACAATGAAGTCCAACAACCTACATCCGGTCAACCGCCTAATATCCGCGGTCGCCTCAATCCCCACAATCTAGGCCCTGGCTACACTATCCCAACCCCTGCTCGAACCCGAGCAGCAAGTATCTAGAGTCTAGAAAAAAAGGAGAAAAGGACAATCATGGTTTCTCCTAAGTCAAATTCCAACATGATTGTGTAGCTGTAAAAGATGGCCTAACTAGATGTCCATACAAGCATGCAAGTGTTCTCATGTAGAAGAAATAGGAAGCATCAATAATATTCTCACATAGGCTAGATCATAGTGTCCCAACATGAAAATCCCTCTTTGCATAAACAACTATCTACTAACATGGCATGCACAAGTATCCCAACAATAATATTCCCACATTCATGTTCTCACATTACTATTTTCCCAATAATATTCTCAACATGATCTGTCCACAAGATTAGTCTCACATGATAGGCTCACATTTATTTTAATTTAAGCATGACTGTCAATGGGGTAATCAATCAATATGTCTAATATAGATGTTACGGAATTTGAGTTGGCGTATTTCGTGAAAGTGTTAAGTCTTGAAGATTGAAGATGAAAGAAGTTTGGATCATATACCTCAATCTCAAGAAAGAAGAATTCAAAAGGATCAGGTATGTTTAACTAAAGATTTTTGGTGATCCGAATACTTCTTGTAGTGTAGAAACACTTGGAAGAATTTTTTATTGCATAAAAATCAAAAACTGGACATGGGACATGTTCAGGATCCGGATCAGACATTCCAATCCGGATCCCGAAGGGTGTTGTTCATTGGCAAATCCAATCCGGATCAAAGGCCATTTCCGATCCGGATCCCGAACATGGGATTTTGGTGAATTGTATGAACGATCCGGATCGGGACTTCGATCCGGATCCCGAACCCTGTTTTTCTGGAATTGTCTATCACGCTACGACGATCCGGATCGCAGTAAATCCGATCCGGATCGCCGTCCTGAAAATTTCCAGAAAAGGCAGTTTTTGATCCTTATCTTCTTCCAATGGTTTCTAACCTATAAATAGACCCTATTATTCATTTCTAGGGTATCGGAAAATAATAGAAAAATACGACCGAAAGAGAAAAATCCACATATAGAGAAGAAAGGAAATCAATAGATTTAATTCTATGTTTCTTCATCTATATTGATTGATTTGATTCTAGGTTTTCCAAACTCAGATTTTGAGTAGAATCAAATCAATGAATACTTAGATGGTATTTCCGATCTATTTCTAATCTAAGTATTCGGCGGATCATCACCACCCAAAAACAACGATTTACCCTAAATCGGCGCGTGGACTCGCGTGGCCTTGTGGATTCAAGGTGCAACCGCTCTCGTGGATTCGGAGCGAGGTACGTTCGTGGATTCGAAGCGTGCTACTGGGTGAAGACCGTGGATTCGGTCGGACGTCGTGGACTCGACGTTGGACGCTGTGGATTCAGCGTTGGGCGCAGATCGTGGATTCGAGAAGCGTCGTGGAGCGAGCGGAGAAGATCTACTAGGAGCGTATGGTAAAAGGTTGAGTCGTCTGTGAGTACGTTATATCACCTTGTACGTGTGTTAATTCTAGTGGATTTCGCCGTGTTATCGGTCCCGTGGTTTTTTACTCCGGTTTGGAGTTTTTCCACGTAAAAATCTTGCGTGTTCATTTATTTTTCCGCATTGGGTTTTATTGCGCAATGATTTTTTGAGTGTTTATTGTTTACACCTATTCACCCCCCTCTAGGTGTTTTTTCCCCTATTTAGATCCATTATTACATATAACCCAACAAGTGGTATCAGAGCGGGAATAGGGTTGTAAACAATGGTTGAAGGTGGAAACATCAATCGACCCCCTTTCTTTGATGGAACAAATTATGCGTACTGGAAAGTACGGATGAAAGCCTTTTTAATTTCCATCGACGAAAGGGTGTGGCAATCAATTGAATTAGGATGGTCTAATCCAACTGAAATTATTTCTGATGTTCGCACCTTAAAACCTAGGTCGAAATGGACCAAGGAAGAGATTGATTCATCTTCTTACAATGGCAAAGGAATTAATGCTCTATTTAATGCTTTGTCACAAACAGAGTTCTCTCGCGTCTCGGCATGTGAGACTGCGAAAGAAATCTGGGATGTTCTTCAAGTTACGCATGAGGGAACTAACCTTGTGAAGATTCAGAAACTGCAAATGCTTACGAGCAAGTTTGACTCTATTTCTATGGCAGAAAATGAATCTTTCACTGACTATTACACACGATTGCAAGACATCGTAAACTCATGTGCTAACTTGGGAGAGAAGATTCCAGAATTTAAAGTTGTAAGAAAGATATTAAGAACTCTTCCTGAACGATTTCGCCCGAAGGTCGCAGCCATTGAAACAATTAAACACCCGGACGAAATGCGTGTAGAAGAATTAGTTGGTGCATTACAAACTTATGAAATGACATTTCCTACTAACTATTCTTCTGGAAAGGCATCCTCTTCTAAGTCTTCAGGTTATGCATTGAAAACAACAAAGAAGAAGACGCGGATTCATCCTCCTCGGACGATGACGAGAACCTATCTATGGAGGACTTTGAGAAGCAGCTCGCTCTCTTGACAAGGAAGTTTCGCCGCAACTTTCGAAGGGGTAATTCAAGCAAAACTCCATCCTTCGGAAAGTCGAAGAAAGGCAAGGGTTCTTCAAGTTACAAGTCAAGAAAGCAAGAGAACTTCTCAAAGGATAAGAAAAGTTCAGAGGGACAAGTACAGTGCTTCAAATGTCGAGGCTACGGCCACATTGCAACGGAGTGTCCCAACAAGAATCCGGCAAAGAAGAAAGCGATGCAAGTCGTCACTTGGGATGACAACTCAACGTCAAATGAGTCATCCTCAAGTGATGAAGAAGACAACGCGACAGCATTCCACGCGTCCACATCTTCACCCTTCATGTGCTTAATGGCAAGTACATCCGACTCATTGTCCAACTCCTCCCATGTTGAAAAGATTGCAACGGACGACGAATCGAGTAATTCTGAAGGTGAAGATTTTGCTCTTGCCTACCATAACTTTTGAGGGATTCAAAGAAACTGGCAAAGCAAAACAAGGAGTTTGAGAGGGAGATTGCAGGATCTCGAAGAAGAAGCAAAAAGGGCAACTTCTCTCTCAAACGCTCTTGAAGTGGAAAGGGATAATTTAGTCAAAGCAAATGTTTCCCTTCAAGAGTCCAATGAGCTTCTCGAGAAAGAACATACAAAATTGGTGAACAAAGCGAATTACTTCTTGAAGCTCTACGGCGAGGCTCGACAGGAAAAATTGGAAATGACAAAGACCATACGCCAACTAAAGGATGACTTAAAGCGATTTTCTTCTGGAAGGAGTAAGTTGGACAGCTTCTTGGTCTTGGTCAAACAAATAAGTTCGGCCTCGGATACACTCAAACTGGAGACATTCCAAGTTCGAGTGGGACAGTTTTTGTGCCTCAGTCGGTATCTCCTCCTCCGACACCGGAATTCACGACAAGCAACGACAACAAGCCTACTTCATCCTCTTCGGGATCGTCAAGATCTAAGGTATGTTTTCGTTGTGGCATTTCAGGGCACATAAGGAGAAATTGCAAGACGGAGCCAAACGCACACCTCAAGCACCTCTTGCAATGACTACCAAAAAGGTGATTCCTCAGAAATCAATGCAAATCATTCAAAGGAAAAGAGCCTTGGTAGTTCACCGCTCAAGACGACATCATCAAGGAGCAGCAATCTTCAACAAGACGCTTTCACCTAGGAGAATAACTTCACGACCATTACCGACGCATTCCAAAAAGGTTTGGGTGCGCAAAGGTGAAATTTTCCCTTGTCTTGTTACTAATGTTTCCTTGCATGCATATGATAGTTCGTCTTGGTATCTGGATAGCGGGTGTTCCCGTCACATGACCGGTGACAAAAACTGTTTTCAAACTTTGAGAAAATCTCCGGAGGACTTGTTGTTTTCGGAGATGGTCGGTCTTCCAAAATTGTTGGAAAGGGAACGGTAGCTATTCCAGATGGCCCGGTTCTGAAAAATGTGTTATTTGTTCATGGCCTTAAGACTAACCTCATAAGCATAAGTCAACTTTGTGATAATGGTTATTCAGTTAATTTTTCATCTGATGAATGTACTGTAACTGATAAGAACCATGTTTTCTTTTTAAAAGGGGTTAGATCAGAAAACAATTGTTATGTAGTTCCTAATAAAATTTCTGAAAAATGTAACCTAGCATCTTTGAAAAATGAAACACTTTGGCATGAAAGGCTAGGTCACATAAACTTTAAGGAACTTGCTAGAATTTCAAACAAAGATGTGGTCAAGGGGGTTCCTAAACTTTCTTTTGAACAAAACATTGTGTGTGGCGGTTGCCAAAAGGGAAAACAGTCTAGGACTGCACACAAGAACTTGAACCACATAGGTACAAAACGGCCTTTGGAACTTTTGCACATGGATTTAATGGGGCCAACTCGTCAACCATCTTTGGGAGGTAAATGGTATATTTTCTTATTGGTTGATGATTTCTCTAGATATTCTTGGGTAGCATTTTTAAAAGAGAAAGCTGATACTTTTGATTCTTTTCACGAGATTTGCCATCGTATTATGATTGAAAAGAATGAAAAGATTACTCGTGTTAGAAGTGATAGAGGTGGAGAATTCATAAATTCTAAATTCATTGATTTTTGCACTTCTAACGGCATTAAACATGAATTCTCGGCACCCTATACACCTCAACAGAATGGTGTAGTCGAGCGCAAAAACAGGGTCGTACAGGAGATGGCACGTGTTATGCTTCATAGCCGGAACCTACCTTTATATTTTTGGGCTGAAGCGGTGAACACTGCTGTCTATGTAATTAATCGAGTGTATTTGCGCCCGGGGACTTTAAATACACCATATGAACTATGGTTTTGTAGAAAACCTAACATCAAATATTTTCGTATCTTTGGGAGTCGGTGTTTTATTTTACGTGATCGCGAAAATCTTGGAAAATTTGACTCTCGAAGTGACGAAGGGATTTTCTTAGGTTATTCTACAAACAGTAGAGCATATCGAGTTTTTAACTTAGAATCTAAGACGATCGTAGAATCGATAAATGTTAAGGTAGATGAAGCTTTTCACTTTGAATCTGAAAAATCTACCCTCGATATCTCTCTTGATGATGATACACCTGCTAATGCATCTTCTTCTAACAATTCTTTCGATAATAATGATGCATCTAACGGTTCTTCAAGTTTATCTGATGTGCAGGAATCATCTCGTGTACCTCCGACTACTCCTTACCTCAAACGTTACGCATCTCCAAGGATCATCCTGAATCGAACATCATTGGAGATCCACAAGAAGGAGTTAGAACTCGGAGACAATTGGTTTGCGGATTCGCATGCTACGTATCTCAAATCGAACCAAAGAATGTTGATGAAGCTCTTCAAGATGACTACTGGATTGAAGCAATGCAGGAAGAGCTCCATCAATTTGAGCGAAACAAAGTCTGGGAATTAACGAAGCCTCCGAAGCAACACAATGTGATAGGTACCAAATGGATTTTCAAGAACAAGAAAAATGAAGATGGTACTATCATCAGGAACAAAGCAAGGTTAGTTGCTCAAGGCTACTCTCAAGTAGAAGGTATAGACTTTGATGAAACTTTCGCCCCTGTAGCTAGACTCGAGTCCATTCGTATATTATTTGCGATTGCTTGTCATTTTAAAATAAATTATTTCAAATGGACGTTAAGAGCGCCTTTTTAAATGGGTTTTTAAATGAGGAAGTTTATGTGGCTCAACCGAAAGGTTTTGTGGACCATAAACTACCTAACCATGTTTTTCGTTTGAAAAAGGCTCTTTACGGTCTGAAACAAGCACCGCGAGCATGGTACGAAAGGTTGACAAAGCACCTTTTGGAAAAGGGCTATACTCGAGGGGGAGCTGACAGGACTCTCTTTGTGAAGCATTATCAAAACAATTTCATTGTTGCACAAATCTATGTCGATGACATTGTATTTGGTGCAACAAGAGATAATGATGCTTCTAAATTCGCGGAGACCATGGAAAGCGAATTTGAGATGTCCATGATGGGCGAATTGACTTATTTTCTTGGATTACAAGTTAAACAAAATGATGAAGGAATTCACTTGTGTCAATCCAAGTATGCAATGGAGTTGGTCAAAAAGTTTGATTTAGAAAATTCTAAGGATTTTCCGACTCCAATGGGAACTAGCCATAAGGGACTTGGAAGTGAATCACATAGTGAGAATGTAGACGAGAAACTGTATCGCAGTATGATTGGAAGTCTACTTTATCTCACGGCTAGTCGCCCGGATATATCCTTCAGTGTTGGGATTTGCGCGAGATATCAATCAGCACCGAAGGAGGTTCACCTGAAAGCGGTGAAACGGATCATCCGGTACATCAAAGGAACAATAAATTTCGGAATTTGGTATCCTATGGGAACAAGTTTGGATATTGTTGGATACTCAGATGCCGATTGGGCAGGATCAGTGGATGATCGGAAAAGCACGAGTGGTGCATGCTTCTATCTTGGCCATTGCCTTGTTGCATGGCACAGTAAAAAGCAAAACTGCATAGCACTCTCGACTGCCGAAGCGGAGTATATTTCTGCGGGAAGTTGTTCAACCCAACTGATTTGGATGAAAAGCGTGTTGAGCGACTTCCGGATTTCAGCAACTTCGGTAACCATTCTTTGTGACAACACTAGTGCTATAAACATTTCAAAAAACCCTGTGTTGCACTCTAGAACAAAACATATTGAACTTAGATATCATTTTCTTAGAGAGCTAGTTGAATCAAATATTCTTCAACTTTCATATATTTCAACTGAGGATCAATTAGCTGACATTTTAACAAAACCTTTGGATCAAAAACGTTTTATTCATTTGCGTAAAGCAATTGGAATGCTTTCCTTGAAATAACTCTTTTTGAAACCTTTGCTTAGGTTAGGTTTTGTTTTTGTGTTTTGTTCTTTATCTATGTTTGTACATAGGACATTAATTGAGCATTAGTTATATTGACTTTAATTGCATCTTTTCACGCATTTAGAAATCTATTATGCTTTTGACATCATAATATTTCAATGTTGCAATGATCATTTATGTTAATTAAGTCATCTTTTAAGTGATCAAAGTCAATTTCTCTCTCAATGATCTCTTGGTATAGTCATTATCTTATTTGACTGTTTAGTCGAGTATGAATGCGAGATCAATTTTTGGTTGAATACCTTATATATTAAATAATTGATAGCCAATTGAGGGGGAGTCAAAGAAATGTAATATGCTCAAAAGATGTGGAAAGAGTTACATCCCAATGAGGAGTGTGAAAACTACCACCACATGGAGGAAAAAATGCCTCATGTATGCCAAGCAAAGTTTTTTTTTGTTATATAAAAGAAAAATGAAATGCATGTTGAAATACTTGACTCTGTCAAATTTCAAGGTTGGTATAAGGTGGGATTTTTAAAGAAAGATGCTCAAAGAGCCACTCTCTTCAACAGATTGTCTAAATATATTATCTAACTTATCTGGGATTTCAAACATCTATTGATCTTGGTATTTCATTTTCTTTACAAAATTGATGATTTGATAAAGGCATTACACATAAGATCAAGTTAGATGTGATTGAAGTTGTTCAACTTTAAGGGTTTTAATTTTCATAAATTTTCGTTTCATTTTTGAGTATTTTTGATAGATTTAGTATAATCTATTTCTTGTTGTATGAAACGATGATTTTTGTTTGAAGTTGATATGCTAAAGTGCTTACATACTTTTTCTGGATTTTATGAAATTTTTCTGAAATTTTCTGATGAAAAAGTTGAAGCCGATCCGGATTGGACTAAGTGATCCGGATCCCGAACGCAGGTGTTCCCTGCGGGTAGCCTGTCACGCCCCGGGTGTAAACCAGAACCCGGGCCCGTCTACAGATCCGCCGTGCACACGGTATTTCCCGCGTACACGAAGCGCCAAACCTGCTCAGATATATAAGAGATAAAAATAAATGAGCAATAAAAACAGAGCTGAACTAAAACTAATACATCTCAGACTGAAGCTGGAAATAAAATACAATACATCTGTATAAATGATACATCTGTCTCTCCCAGCTCACCAAAAATAAATACAACCTGCTGGCAAAAGCCAGTCCCAAAGTAAAAGTACAATCGTCTGAGGGAACACGGGTACACCAACAGTCCAGCTAACACGCTCATCCTGCCTCGAAGTCTATCTACTCAGCCGTCCTCTCTCCTCGACCCGTCGCTGAAAACCCAGCAGCACCCGCAGAAGACACTGCAAAACAAGGGAGAAGAAAAAGAGGAAAGAAGAATGGGGGTGAGACTACCAGTAAACCAGTAGCCTCCCCTAGTGGGTAAAACCTCAAACCCTGACACACCCACTAGGTCTACCAGAGGCAAGAAAAGGAATAAGTGTGGTAAGCAATGATGACTGCTGAAGGAAGAAACTACCACTACTATGCCTCTAAAATGCCAAGCTAAAGAGATAGCTAAATGTATGCATCAGAATATAAATGCCTGCCTGCCTAGACCCAATCGATACACCAGTAAGCACTGGTACTGCCTGCTCTGCCTGCCTGCCAAATCGGGTATGCCAGCCTACGCATAATACCGATAGGGGATGAGAGTCCCGAGGACTCGAAGCCTGTAAAACGCACACTCCGGAGTGGCACTCGAGGGGAGCGACCCACACGAGCATAATGCCTCAGTAAAAGTACCATAGATCAGCAGGACTGGATCATGACTCTGATCAAAGTGGGAAAACCCATCCACTAAAGGGAAACCCGATCTCAACCTGATGCAAGATAAACACATAGTGGGAAACCCCATCCACTAGAGACCTGATACCCAATCTGATGCATAAGCAACCTCCGGTCAACCGCCCAAGGTCCGCGGTTGCCGCAATACCCTGCCATCAAGCCTGCCTATCCCAAAACCCAAGATCCACAATCGGGTAGAACAATCAATATCCGGTCAACCGCCTACTGTCCGCGGTTGCCGCAATAACCCCCAAGTCCGACATCAAGTACACCCTGTCTCCGACCCCAAGGTCCCGGCTACACTATCCCAAACCCCCGCTCGAACCCGAGCAACATGACTCGAAGGTCTAAATAAGAAGGAGAAAGAAAGCAATCATGGTTTCTCCTAAGTCAAATCCCAATATGATAGTGTAGCAATAAAAGATGGCCTATCTAGATGTCCATACAAGCATGCAAGTGTTCTCAAGGAAATATAATTAAAGGCATTAATCATTAACAGTATCCACCTACGCATGTCGTCTACCCTCAAGTAGTACCATCAACAGGATAATCAAATAGTCCAACATAAATATTCCATTCCACATGCAAGGTTAACCGCTATCAAAGCAACCTTATCCCCACACCGGCATGCATAAACCCAACCCCAATCATGATTAATCAAGATGTCCAATAAAGGGGATCACTCTAATATTCCTAGTGAGCATGTCAAAATAGAGGCAATAAACAACCGCCCACCTCGAGCGCTAAATCCTGATCCCAACAGCGAAGTCCGCGCCCGGTCTCAACGATCACCACGGTACTGCACAAAATACCCGAAAAGAACAAGCACAATTAACATACAATGCTCACACCGAAATCTGTCCCAAATACAATCAGTCCACAGTTTTGCCTTTTTCACCTGCGAGATCTGCTCGAGAAATTCCAGGAAAAATACCGTCACGATCCTCGCGACGAACCGGTCGAAACGAGTACCTGCACGTTCCCACACGATTTTCCTACGCTGAGAACCAAAATCGACAAGGGAACCACCCCGAACAATACTTCCACCCAAAACTGTGCTACAAAGTTCTGTAAAAAGGGGTTTCTCACCTTCGGGAAAAATTCCAGAAAATCCAAGAAAATTCAGAGAGACTCCTTGCGATGCGTAGATAAATCCCCTTTTGAATCACCCCAATCCGATGCCCGGTTGCGGAGATATCGCCGAAATACCGAACCGCTGTCCAAAACTCCATCACAGCAAAATGAGGTCACAAGATGATCCGAAAAACCCATGAAAACCTCGGAATGGGGAAAAACCAGTAGAAACAAGAAACGTAGCCCTACCTGTCACGAATCCAACGGCGCAAAAATCGTGAAAATAGGAGGTCGGGGTGAGTCGGGGGAGCCTGAACACTGAAATGCGACGAATCGGGTTGTCGGAGAATGATCGTCGCGCCGCGCCGGAAAAATCTCAAACCTCGGGATCCGAGCCTCCTAAAATCCTCAAACTTCACAGGAGTGTTCCTCTCTTCTGGGAGAAGATTTCATCTTCTCACTCCTCGGGAAGATGAAGCCTCTAAGATGGTGA
This sequence comes from Tillandsia fasciculata, assembly GCA_029168755.2. Classification (NCBI taxonomy): domain Eukaryota; kingdom Viridiplantae; phylum Streptophyta; class Magnoliopsida; order Poales; family Bromeliaceae; genus Tillandsia; species Tillandsia fasciculata. The sequence continues at coordinate 221,837 of JAQOTM010000301.1, forward strand.
AAAATGCCCTTGAATGAGCCTCGGATGGAGATAATAGGAAAAACCAGAAAATCTTTTCAAATAATTCCCACTGTGTCCCGCCGAACACGAAACAGCAATCGCAGCCACTGGAAACGCGCCACGTGGCACCGACCGGCCTGACCGCGCGCCCAGACGCGCCAGCTGCCCCCTGCCCGCACAGTTGACCGACCAATAGGATACTGCCACGTGTCAACGCCACTGTCTGCTGCACCCGGTGCACGAGATCCTATGAACCGAACGAATAAGAACCTGCCACGTGTCCAAGCCCAGTGCACCATAAACCATGAGCCATCCTGAATACTCTGTAGACCAAATGCCGTGAGCCGACCTATCATATGATGCCACGTGTCCTCCCTGTCGGTCCACTGTGCACCCGAAGAATTCCGTGGACCGCGCCGTATGAACCATCCAACCACAGGCCGCCACGTGGCACCGCCCTGGTGCACGCCCGCGCTGTGGACCGCGCGCCTGCCCCGCGCTGCCCGCGCCCTGCCCGCGCCGCGCGCCGCCGCTGTGCCGCCTGCCCGAGGCTGTGCCGCCGCCCGCCGACGCTGCCCGCCGCCGCCGCCGGCCGCCGGTGATCGCCGGAATTACTGTTCCGGCGATGAACATTAACCGAAGCTCAGAAAAATGCAATAAATAGTCCGTTTTGACCGTTTTCGCACGCTGAATCCGAATTTGACGTCCGTTTTGCCAAATTCCCACTCTAAAAATTGCCGAATGCCCCCGGAAAGGTATTCTTAGTCCAAATTTCGCACTGAGCCCAATCTGAAAATCCGTTTCGCCCGAGAACACTTCCAGAGATCCGACGGAGTCACCCGATCACCCACGTGATCCATTTAAGTCCGAAGTCCAACACTTGTGTCCAATCGTGCCCCGAACACCTCCCGCACACCGCGTAGGCCTCCAATGGCCACCCCAATGCACTGCAACAGCTCTGCGGAGACCCAGGTTATCACATCCTCCCCCACTAAAAGAAAGTTTCGTCCTCGAAACTAAAGTCGTTCCTCCACCCGGAATCTCAACCAAATAGAGGGGGTAAATATCCAATCATCCACCACTCAAGCTCCCAAGGCTGACAAATACCTCCTCCAGAGACGCGATGCAATCCTCGGGTCTATAACTGGAACAAAACAAAGGAGAACACTCCAGGAATCCGCACCACCTCAACCAAGTACAGCTGGGCTAACCGCTCAAGCTACCAAGCTGTCCGCATCGGTACAAGCATCCGCCCCTGCTAGGGCCTCAGATAACCAACCGCAAGTCCAACAACACCCAGCTCAACCCGAGTACCTCGGCACTCCCGAGGCATCCGATATAAGTCCCCCAACTGGTCCCGTAGCCTCTGATCTCTAATCCAAAATCGTCGGGGTGTAGAAGCAATTCCCCCAACTCTCCGGCATCAGCACACAACCATAAGCAGTCAAGAGAACCAGATTGCAAATCCATCTTCGCGAAGATCCAGTACCGTTGCAGCTGGTAAATCAAATCCTCCAAGCTTGGCAGAAGGGTGCTAGCTCCCTATAATCACTTCATCAAATTCTTACGGGTCCTCACAAAGCCGAAGTGAACCAACCTTCCACAACTCAAATAGCACCGGCGCCCCCAGGGGTGCCACACTTGGCCTGACATAATTCCAAAACATCAAATCCTGGAGTTGGGTCCTCAACTCCCAAACTGGTGTCATGCCAAACAACTCCGATAGGAGAACAGCTAGGAACTCACAACCAAAAGGGTATCTCCAAGTCCTGGTGCCGCCGCAGATCCCTCAAACACACTAGCCAAAAGGCTACTCACCCACTACGAGACATCCGCCTCGCTCACAAAGTCAAAACCAAAGAGGCGAAGATACTCTCAAGCAACCCAGGTACACTAACACCTCCAGGCCTGGCTCCCACGAGAACCGTCCTCGCAGCATAATCAGCTGCCGCGAAAAGAAAAACAACCGAGCCAGCCTAACCGTCCTAAGTACCAAACCAAGCCCCACAACTAGGTCAAGACCATCAGGCCTACAGGTACAATCAAGGACTCAACCGCACCGGGCAGGACCCACAACACTCCCCACGTGCTAAAGATCGGGAATACGACCTCCCGAACACCCGGTAACCGTCCTACCCTTAACCCAATGCAATGAAGCCAAACACTACCCACCAAGGAGGGAAATCCTCTCGTATCGAAAGATACGAACCCAAGAGCCCGGAACAATTCAAACCTACCGCCACACTGGCCGCTGGAATCCATGTGCTCTGACGGTCTCAAAATCCACTATCCTGGAAAAAGAGATCGGGAATACCTCATCCGACTGACCTGTCCTCCATCACCCGGCGCCAAGCGCCTCAATCATAACTCGCCTCAGGCGGCAGATCCCAATCCAAAGGAACTACAATGCCACGCTCCATACCCGGCGCCTACTCCAATGAGGCGTCCCTGGTACTCTCAATCCCCCACCGAGCAAGACCCTGCCTCCACAGGCTCCACACTCAATCCCACAAATCGGGGAACTCATCCGCCAAAACTGGCTCACTCTTTCAACGCAATCCCACAGTTTTCCCTGCTGTCAACTGTCCACCCTTCCTCGGTGCCCCAGCACTAAACGTCGGCACGGAGGGGCTACTTACTAGTCCGTCAACTGTGCCACTGCACTGATCCGACAACTGTGTCACTGCTCCGACAACTGCGCCACTGTGCTGATCCGACAACTGTGTCACCACGCTGCTCCGACAACTGTGTCACTGCTCCGACAACTGCGCCACTGTGCTGATCCGACAACTGTGTCACCGCGCTGCTCCGACAACTGTGTCACTGCTCCGGCAACTGCGCCACTGTGCTGATCCGACAACTGTGTCACCGCGCTGCTCCGACAACTGTGTCACTGCTCCGACAACTGCGCCACTGTGCTGATCCGACAACTGTGTCACCGCGCTGCTCCGACAACTGTGTCACTGCTCCGCTGATCTGCCTCCAACACTCCTACCCTTCGGGTCCGGAGCTCTCAAACTCCAATCTGGGTATCCGGCCCGAAACAACCAGCTCAGGCCCAACTGCCGCACCAAGGTGCACTCGGGTCAGAGCCCCAACGTCGGGGAGACACCGCTCACCACGACAAAACCGCAAATCAGCACACCCCAAACACTCGACCCAATCTAGCGAAAGTCAAAGGCATCCCCCTATTTTTGTAACGTTATGTTGTCTGCAGCCAACATAACTGTCCCACAAAATAGGGTATGCCGATCCCTCTTCACTCACTGGAAGAGTCAAAACCAAATCACCGACTTTCGCCAAAAGTCACGTCTCTCACGCCCTAACATCCTAGGGTCCGCCAAAAGCCTAGGGTTTCCTAAGTCCCAACTGACCTATCCCTAAGCTCTGATACCAACTTAATCTGTCACGCCCCGGGTGTAAACCAGAACCCGGGCCCGTCTACAGATCCGCCGTGCACACGGTATTTCCCGCGTACACGAAGCGCCAAACCTGCTCAGATATATAAGAGATAAAAATAAATGAGCAATAAAAACAGAGCTGAACTAAAACTAATACATCTCAGACTGAAGCTGGAAATAAAATACAATACATCTGTATAAATGATACATCTGTCTCTCCCAGCTCACCAAAAATAAATACAACCTGCTGGCAAAAGCCAGTCCCAAAGTAAAAGTACAATCGTCTGAGGAAACACGGGTACACCAACAGTCCAGCTAACACGCTCATCCTGCCTCGAAGTCTATCTACTCAGCCGTCCTCTCTCCTCGACCCGTCGCTGAAAACCCAGCAGCACCCGCAGAAGACACTGCAAAACAAGGGAGAAGAAAAAGAGGAAAGAAGAATGGGGGTGAGACTACCAGTAAACCAGTAGCCTCCCCTAGTGGGTAAAACCTCAAACCCTGACACACCCACTAGGTCTACCAGAGGCAAGAAAAGGAATAACTGTGGTAAGCAATGATGACTGCTGAAGGAAGAAACTACCACTACTATGCCTCTAAAATGCCAAGCTAAAGAGATAGCTAAATGTATGCATCAGAATATAAATGCCTGCCTGCCTAGACCCAATCGATACACCAGTAAGCACTGGTACTGCCTGCTCTGCCTGCCTGCCAAATCGGGTATGCCAGCCTACGCATAACACCGATAGGGGATGAGAGTCCCGAGGACTCGAAGCCTGTAAAACGCACACTCCGGAGTGGCACTCGAGGGGAGCGACCCACACGAGCATAATGCCTCAGTAAAAGTACCATAGATCAGCAGGACTGGATCATGACTCTGATCAAAGTGGGAAAACCCATCCACTAAAGGGAAACCCGATCTCAACCTGATGCAAGATAAACACATAGTGGGAAACCCCATCCACTAGAGACCTGATACCCAATCTGATGCATAAGCAACCTCCGGTCAACCGCCCAAGGTCCGCGGTTGCCGCAATACCCTGCCATCAAGCCTGCCTGTCCCAAAACCCAAGATCCACAATCGGGTAGAACAATCAATATCCGGTCAACCGCCTACTGTCCGCGGTTGCCGCAATAACCCCCAAGTCCGACATCAAGTACACCCTGTCTCCGACCCCAAGGTCCCGGCTACACTATCCCAAACCCCCGCTCGAACCCGAGCAACATGACTCGAAAGTCTAAATAAGAAGGAGAAAGAAAGCAATCATGGTTTCTCCTAAGTCAAATCCCAATATGATAGTGTAGCAATAAAAGATGGCCTATCTAGATGTCCATACAAGCATGCAAGTGTTCTCAAGGAAATATAATTAAAGGCATTAATCATTAACAGTATCCACCTACGCATGTCGTCTACCCTCAAGTAGTGCCATCAACAGGATAATCAAATAGTCCAACATAAATATTCCATTCCACATGCAAGGTTAACCGCTATCAAAGCAACCTTATCCCCACACCGGCATGCATAAACCCAACCCCAATCATGATTAATCAAGATGTCCAATAAAGGGGATCACTCTAATATTCCTAGTGAGCATGTCAAAATAGAGGCAATAAACAACCGCCCACCTCGAGCGCTAAATCCTGATCCCAACAGCGAAGTCCGCGCCCGGTCTCAACGATCACCACGGTACTGCACAAAATACCCGAAAAGAACAAGCACAATTAACATACAATGCTCACACCGAAATCTGTCCCAAATACAATCAGTCCACAGTTTTGCCTTTTTCACCTGCGAGATCCGCTCGAGAAATTCCAGGAAAAATACCGTCACGATCCTCACGACGAACCGGTCGAAACGAGTACCTGCACGTTCCCACACGATTTTCCTACGCTTAGAACCAAAATCGACAAGGGAACCACCCCGAGCAATACTTCCACCCAAAACTGTGCTACAAAGTTCTGTAAAAAGGGGTTTCTCACCTTCGGAAAAAATTTCAGAAAATCCAAGAAAATTCAGAGAGACTCCTTGCGATGCGTAGATGCAAATCCCCTTTTGAATCACCCTAATCTGATGCCCGGTTGCGGAGATATCGCCGAAATACCGAACCGCTGTCCAAAACTCCATCACAGCAAAATGAGGTCACAAGATGATCCGAAAAACCCATGAAAACCTCGGAATGGGGAAAAACCAGTAGAAACAACAAACGTAGCCCTACCTGTCACGAATCCAACGGCGCAAAAATCGTGAAAATAGGAGGTCGGGGTGAGTCGGGGGAGCCTGAACACTGAAATGCGACGAATCGGGTTGTCGGAGAATGATCGTCGCGCCGCGCCGGAAAAATCTCAAACCTCGGGATCCGAGCCTCCTAAAATCCTCAAACTTCACAGGAGTGTTCCTCTCTTCTGGGAGAAGATTTCATCTTCTCACTCATCGGGAAGATGAAGCCTCTAAGATGGTGAAAAATGCCCTTGAATGAGCCTCGGATGGAGATAATAGGAAAAACCAGAAAATCTTTTCAAATAATTCCCACTGTGTCCCGCCGAACACGAAACAGCAATCGCAGCCACTGGAAACGCGCCACGTGGCACCGACCGGCCTGACCGCGCGCCCAGACGCGCCAGCTGCCCCCTGCCCGCACAGTTGACCGACCAATAGGATACTGCCACGTGTCAACGCCACTGTCTGCTGCACCCGGTGCACGAGATCCTGTGAACCGAACGAATAAGAACCTGCCACGTGTCCAAGCCCGGTGCACCATAAACCATGAGCCATCCTGAATACTCTGTAGACCAAATGCCGTGAGCCGACCTATCATATGATGCCACGTGTCCTCCCTGTCGGTCCACTGTGCACCCGAAGAATTCCGTGGACCGCGCCGTATGAACCATCCAACCACAGGCCGCCACGTGGCACCGCCCTGGTGCGCGCCCGCGCTGTGGACCGCGCGCCTGCCCCGAGCTGCCCGCGCCCTGCCCGCGCCGCGCGCCGCCGCTGTGCCGCCTGCCCGAGGCTGCGCCGCCGCCCGCCGACGCTGCCCGCCGCCGCCGCCGACCGCCGGTGATCGTCGGAATTACTGTTCCGGCGATGAACAGTAACCGAAGCTCAGAAAAATGCAATAAATAGTCCGTTTTGACCGTTTTCGCGCGCTGAATCCGAATTTGACGTCCGTTTTGCCAAATTCCCACTCTAAAAATTGCCGAATGCCCCCGGAAAGGTATTCTTAGTCCAAATTTCGCGCTGAGCCCAATCTGAAAATCCGTTTCGCCCGAGAACACTTCCAGAGATCCGACGGAGTCACCCGATCACCCACGTGATCCATTTAAGTCCGAAGTCCAACACTTGTGTCCAATCGTGCCCCGAACACCTCCCGCACACCGCGTAGGCCTCCAATGGCCACCCCAATGCACTGCAACAGCTCTAC
>JAQOTM010000301.1:228759-249304 GCA_029168755.2 Tillandsia fasciculata
GTGGTTTTTTACTCCGGTTTGGAGTTTTTCCACGTAAAAATCTTGCGTGTTCTTTTATTTTTCCGCATTGGGTTTTATTGCGCAATGATTTTTTGAGTGTTTATTGTTTACACCTATTCACCCCCCTCTAGGTGTTTTTTCCCTATTTAGATCCATATTAACCTAAACCCAACAAGTGGTATCAGAGCGGGAATAGGGTTGTAAACAATGGTTGAAGGTGGAAACATCAATCGACCCCCTTTCTTTGATGGAACAAATTATGCGTACTGGAAAGTACGGATGAAAGCCTTTTTAATTTCCATCGACGAAAGGGTGTGGCAATCAATTGAATTAGGATGGTCTAATCCAACTGAAATTTTAGATGATGTTCGCACCTTAAAACCTAGGTCGAAATGGACCAAGGAAGAGATAGATTCATCTTCTTACAATGGCAAAGGAATTAATGCTCTATTTAATGCTTTGTCACAAACTGAGTTCTCTCGCGTCTCGGCATGTGAGACTGCGAAAGAAATCTGGGATGTTCTTCAAGTTACGCATGAGGGAACTAACCTTGTGAAGATTCAGAAACTGCAAATGCTTACGAGCAAGTTTGACTCTATCTCTATGGCAGAGAATGAATCTTTCACTGACTATTACACACGATTGCAAGACATCGTAAACTCATGTGCTAACTTGGGAGAGAAGATTCCAGAATTTAAAGTTGTAAGAAAAATTTAAGAACTCTTCCTGAACGATTTCGCCCGAAGGTCGCAGCCATTGAAACAATTAAACACCCGGACGAAATGCGTGTAGAAGAATTAGTAGGTGCTTTACAAACTTATGAAATGACATTTCCTACTAACTATTCTTCTGGAAAGGCATCCTCTTCTAAGTCTTCAGGTTACGCATTGAAATCAACTAAAGAAGAAGACGCGGATTCATCCTCCTCGGACGACGACGAGAACCTATCTATGGAGGACTTTGAGAAGCAGCTCGCTCTCTTGACAAGGAAGTTTCGCCGCAACTTTCGAAGGGGTAATTCAAGCAAAACTCCATCCTTCGGAAAGTCGAAGAAAGGCAAGGGTTCTTCAAGTTACAAGTCAAGAAAGCAAGAGAACTTCTCAAAGGATAAGAAAAGTTCAGAGGGACAAGTTCAGTGCTTCAAATGTCGAGGCTACGGCCACATTGCAACGGAGTGTCCCAACAAGAATCCGGCAAAGAAGAAGGCGATGCAAGTCGTCACTTGGGATGACAACTCCACGTCAAATGAGTCATCCTCAAGTGATGAAGAAGACAACGCGACAGCTTTCCACGCGTCCACTACATCTTCACCCTTCATGTGCTTAATGGCAAGTACATCCGATTCCTTGTCCAACTCCTCTGTTGAAAAGATTGCAACGGACGATGAATCGAGAATTCTGAAGGTGAAGATTTTGCTCTTGCCTACCATAAGCTTTTGAGGGATTCAAAGAAACTGGCAAAGCAAAACAAGGGGTTGAAAGGGAGATTGCAGGATCTCGAAGAAGAAGTAAAAAGGGTAACTTCTCTCTCAACCGATCTTGAAGTGGAAAGGGATAATCTAGTCAAAGCAAATGTTTCCCTTCAAGAGTCCAATGAGCATTTCGAGAAGAATTATGGAATGGTGAACAAAGCGAATTACTTCTTGAAGCTCTACGGCGAGGCTCGACAGGAAAAATGGAAATGACGGAGACCATACGCCAACTAAAGGATGACTTAAAGAGATTTTCTTCTGGAAGGAGTAAGTTGGACAGACTTCTTGGTCTTGGTCAAACAAATAAGTTCGGCCTCGGATACACTCAAACTGGAGACATTCCAAGTTCGAGTGGGACAGTATTTGTGCCTCAGTCGGTATCTCCTCCTCCGACACCGGAATTCACGACAAGCAACGACAACAAGCCTACTTCATCCTCCTCGGGATCGTCAAGAACTAAGGTATGTTTTCGTTGTGGCATTTCAGGGCACATAAGGAGAAATTGCAAGACGGGAGCCAAACGCACACCTCAAGCACCTCTTGCAATGACTACCAAAAGGTGATTCCTCAGAAATCAACTGCAAATCATTGAAGGAAAAGAGCCTTGGTAGTTCACCGCTCAAGACGACATCATCAAGGAGCAGCAATCTTCAAGCAAGACGCTTTCACCTAGGAGATCAACTTCACGACCATTACCGACGCATTCCAAAAAGGTTTGGGTGCGCAAAGGTGAAATTTTTCCTTGTCTTGTTACCAATGTTTCCTTGCATGCATATGATAGTTCGTCTTGGTATCTGGATAGCGGGTGTTCCCGTCATATGACCGGTGACAAAAACTGTTTTCAAACATTTGAGAAAAACTCCGGAGGACTTGTTGTTTTCGGAGATGGTCGGTCTTCCAAAATTGTTGGAAAGGGAACGGTAGCTATTCCAGATGGCCCGGTTCTAAATAATGTGTTATTTGTTCATGGCCTTAAGACTAACCTCATAAGCATAAGTCAACTTTGTGATAGTGGTTATTCAGTTAATTTTTCATCTGATAAATGCACTGTAACTGACATGAACCATGCTTTCTTTTTAAAAGGGGTTAGATCAGAAAACAATTGTTATGTAGTTCCTCATAAGATTTCTGAAAAATGTAACCTAGCATCTTTGAAAAATGAAACACTTTGGCATGAAAGGCTAGGTCACATAAACTTTAAGGAACTTGCTAGAATTTCAAACAAAGATGTGGTCAAGGGGGTTCCGAAACTTTCTTTTGAACAAAACCTTGTGTGTGGCGGTTGCCAAAAGGGAAAACAGTCTAGGACTGCACACAAGAACTTGAACCACATAGGTACAAAACGGCCTTTGGAACTTTTGCATATGGACTTAATGGGGCCAACTCGTCAACCATCTTTGGGAGGTAAATGGTATATTTTCTTATTGGTTGATGATTTTCTAGATATACTTGGGTAGCATTTTTAAAAGAAAAAGCTGATACTTTTGATTCTTTTCTCGAAATCTGCAATCGTATTATGATTGAAAAGAATGAAAGGATTACTCGAGTTAGGAGTGATAGAGGTGGGGAATTCATAAATTCCAAATTCATTGATTTTTGCACTTCTAATGGCATTAAACATGAATTCTCCGCACCTTATACACCTCAACAAAATGGTGTAGTCGAGCGCAAAAACAGGGTCGTACAGGAGATGGCACGTGTTATGCTTCATAGCCGGAACTTACCTTTATATTTTTGGGCTGAAGCGGTGAACACTGCTGTCTATGTTATTAATCGAGTGTATTTGCGCCCGGGGACTTTGAATACACCATATGAACTATGGTTTTGTAGAAAACCTAACATCAAATATTTTCGTATCTTTGGGAGTCGGTGTTTTATTTTACGTGATCGCGAAAATCTTGGAAAATTTGACTCTCGAAGTGACGAAGGGATTTTCTTAGGTTATTCTACAAACAGCAGAGCATATCGAGTTTTTAACTTAGAATCTAAGACGATCGTAGAATCGATAAATGTTAAGGTAGATGAAGCTTTTCACTTTGAATCTGAAAAATCTACCCTCGATATCTCTCTTGATGATGATACACCTGCTAATGCATCTTCTTCTAACAATTCTTTCGATAATAATGATGCATCTAACGGTTCTTCAAGTTTATCTGATGTGCAGGAATCATCTCGTGTACCTCCGCCTACTCCTCTACCTCAAACGTTACGCATCTCCAAGGATCACCCTGAATCGAACATCATTGGAGATCCACAAGAAGGAGTTAGAACACGGAGACAATTGGTTTGCGGATTTGCATGCTATGTATCTCAAATCGAACCAAAGAATGTTGATGAAGCTCTCCAAGATGACTACTGGATTAAAGCAATGCAGGAAGAGCTCCATCAATTTGAGCGAAACAAAGTCTGGGAATTAACGAAGCCTCCGAAGCAACACAATGTGATAGGTACCAAATGGATCTTCAAGAACAAGAAAAATGAAGAAGGTACTATCATCAGGAACAAAGCAAGGTTAGTTGCTCAAGGCTACTCTCAAGTAGAAGGTATAGACTTTGATGAAACTTTCGCCCCTGTAGCTAGACTCGAGTCCATTCGTATATTGTTTGCGATTGCTTGTCATTTTAAAATCAAATTATTTCAAATGGACGTTAAGAGCGCCTTTTTAAATGGGTTTTTAAATGAGGAAGTTTATGTGGCTCAACCGAAAGGTTTTGTGGATCATAAACTACCTAACCATGTTTTTCGTCTGAAAAAGGCTCTTTACGGTCTGAAACAAGCACCGCGAGCATGGTACGAAAGGTTGACAAAGCACCTTTTGGAAAAGGGCTATACTCGAGGGGGAGCTGACAGGACTCTCTTTGTGAAGCATTATCAAAACAATTTCATAGTTGCTCAAATCTATGTCGATGACATTGTATTTGGAGCAACAAGAGATAATGATGCTTCTAAATTCGCGGAGACCATGGAAAGCGAATTTGAGATGTCCATGATGGGCGAATTGACTTATTTTCTTGGATTACAAGTTAAACAAAACGATGAAGGAATTCACTTGTGTCAATCCAAGTATGCACTGGAGTTGGTCAAAAAGTTTGATCTAGAAAATTCTAAGGATTTTCCGACTCCAATGGGAACTAGCCATAAGGGACTTGGAAGTGAATCACATAGTGAGAATGTAGACGAGAAACTGTATCGCAGTATGATTGGAAGTCTACTATATCTCACGGCTAGTCGCCCGGATATATCCTTCAGTGTTGGGATTTGTGCGAGATATCAATCAGCACCGAAGGAGGTTCACCTGAAAGCGGTGAAACGGATCATCCGGTATATCAAAGGTACAATCAATTTCGGAATTTGGTATCCTATGGGAACAAGTTTGGATATTGTTGGATACTCAGATGCCGATTGGGCTGGATCAGTGGATGACCGGAAAAGCACGAGTGGTGCATGCTTCTATCTTGGCCATTGCCTTGTTGCATGGCACAGTAAAAAGCAGAACTGCATAGCACTCTCGACTGCCGAAGCGGAGTACATTTCTGCAGGAAGTTGTTCAACCCAATTGATTTGGATGAAAAGCGTGTTGAGCGATTTCCGGATTTCAGCATCTTCGGTAACCATTTTATGTGACAACACTAGTGCTATTAACATTTCTAAAAACCCTGTGTTGCACTCTAGAACAAAACATATTGAACTTAGATATCATTTTCTTAGAGAGCTAGTTGAATCAAATATTCTTCAACTGTCATATATTTCAACTGAGGATCAATTAGCTGATATCTTAACAAAACCTTTGGATCAAAAACGTTTTATTCACTTGCGTAAAGCAATTGGCATGCTTTCCTTGAAATAACCTTTTTGAAACCTTTGCTTAGGTTAGGTTTTGTTTTTGTTTTGTGTTTTGTTCTTTATCTATGTTTTGTACATAGGACATTAATTGAGCATAAATCATAATTGACTTTAATTGCATCCTTTTATGCATTTAGAAATTTATTATGCTTTTGATATCATAATATTTCAATGTTGCAATGATCATTTACGTTAATTAAGTCATCTTTTAAGTGATCAAAGTCAATTTCTCTCTCAATGATCTCTTGGTATAGTCATTATCATATTTGATTGCTTAGTCGAGTATGAATGCGAGATCAATTTTTGGTTGAATACCTTATATATTAAATAATTGATAGCCAATTGAGGGGGAGTCAAAGAAATGTAAAATGCTCAAAAGATGTGGAAAGAGTTACATCCCAATGAGGAGTGTGAAAACTACCACCACATGGAGGAAAAGAAAAGAAAAAGATACTCCATGAATGCAAAGCAAATTTTTGTTTTAAAATTGTTGATGAAATGCATATTGAAATACTTGACTCAGTCAAATTTCATGGTTGGTATAAGGTGGGATTTTTGATAAAAGATGCTCAAAGAGCCACTCCTTCAACAGATTGTCTAGATATATTATCTAACTTATCTGGGATTTCAAACATCTATTGATCTTGGTATTTCATTTTCTTTACCAAAATTGATGATTTGATAAAGGCATTACGCATAAGATCAGGATAGATGTAATTGAAGTTGTTCAACTTTAAGTGTTTTAATTTTCGTAAATTTTCGTTTCATTTTTGAGTATTTTTGATAGATTTTGTATAATCTATTTCTTGTTGTATGAAACGATGATTTTTGTTTAAAGTTGATATGGTAAAGTGCTTACATACTTTTTCTGGATTTTATGGAATTTTTCTAAATTTTTCTGAAGAAAAAGTTGGAGCCGATCCGGATCGGGCAAGTGATCCGGATCCCGAACGCAGGATTTTCCTGCGGGTAGCCGATCCGGATCACATTCTCGATCCGATCCGGATCACGGCTAGGGTTTTAATAAGAACAAAGGGATTTTGATTTCTTTTACTACAATCTTTTGTTCTTAAGTCTCTAGAGCTTCTCTCTCTAGATTTCTTGCTTCTTGGAGCCTTCAAACTCAAAGTTCTTCGATTCCAAGTAAGTTTTATTGATCAAAATCTCGTTTTTCACAGTTTTTCCTTTTCTCAAAACGTGAGTTGAAATCTTGGAACTTTTTCGTTTGTGAATGGTTTTTGATCAAATTTCTTTTGAAATAAGAACTCTGGGTAGATTAGTTTTGATTATATGCTGGGTTTTCTCAAGATTAACGAATTTTTGGGCTTCGATTTCTAAAAATTCGGTTTTAGGGCATATAAGAGGAATTTTTGAAAATCATGGAATTGATCTATTTTTAAAATTCTTTTTGCAAAACTAATTTGATTCTTAGCTTCTCTACATGATTATGATTGTTTGGGTACAATTTTTCAAATTTTTCAAAATTGACAATTTTTCATGTGTTCTTGAGTTGTTCTTCACAGGACACTTTTCTCACTAGCAGCGAAAATGGTGATCACCTGGATTATTTTCCTACTTGCTGCCATGGTCCATGCTAAGGACACTACAACCTAAGAAAGCAAAGAGGTCGAAGAAAGCTCGGAGTGATTCCGAACGAATCAGAGACGGCTTCTATTGACTGGGATAACCTCGAGATCGAGGAAAATGTCCCCATTGTCTCAAAAGGGAAAGCTACTGCTGAAGCCTCAAAGGCAAAGCCTCCTCCTACTGCTGCAGAAAAAGGAAAGCTCCCATGGACCCAAGTCCAATTGGAACAAGAATGAAACCGGTGCAAGAAAAAGAGGAAGTGCTAGGGGCATTTCGATTAACGAACCTATTGCTAGCCCGCCTCCTCAACAGGAATTCATCAGCTCCGCAAGAATCAAAGATTTTGAGAAAAGGGAATGTATTGGCGAAAGACATGTCAATGTCAACCGATGAAGGAACGATCTGCAGTCTTTGGGATTTTGTTTGACCAGGTCGGTCTTGCTCCAATTTGCAACTTTCCTGAGACTACTGGGTACTGTCCACACTCAGTACGAATGTTTTATCAGAACGCTGCAAGTTTAATTGATCACGATGACGGACGTCGAGAATTTCATACTTTGGTTAAAAATATCAAAATCAAAGTCACACCCCAACTGATTGGAGAAGTGCTAGGAATGAAAGCCAGATCTGATGGAATTCATTACCTGAAAACTCAAAGCTTCAACGACAACTCCTGGAGAGTGGTTGTCAATGGAATTTGTCTTCCAGATACCTTGTCAACCGGAAATTCTGTTTTCTCTAAAGAGCTTCGACCAGAGTATCGGTATATAAACTTCATTGTCTGCTACAACATTCTTCCCAACATGAACACGGTTGGTTAGGTCGCTGCGCGGGCGCTCAAGGGTGCCGCGCGCAGCAGCTGTGGGCCGCGCGCAGGCGGGCGCGCGCAGTGGATGGGTGAAGAAAGGATAATGTTAAAGGAAAAATAATAATAATAATAATCAAAGGAGACTCAAGTCTACCATTTTTATCAAGTTTGCACTAAACTACACAATCAACTGCACAATGGTTGCCAGCAGAAGAGCAAGCCTTCCAAAGGGTGCAAAGCTACATTCAGTCTGATGCTCAAAGAAACAAAATACAGTATAGTTGAACCAAAATATAACAAAAATATCAGGATCCTTTCATGAATCATGAATGCATTATAAAATATATAGTAACTACAACTAGAAAATAGTTTGTTAAAGAATGAGGAAATCATTATGTCAAGGATACAAGTGACAATTACTACGAATTCTCAAGTAAAAAAATTTACTCCGACATGACCAATACATAGAAATTTCTGTTACAAGAAATTTTAAGCAACTTTGTTGCCACGAGGTGATTAAAGCTACGAAGATGCTTTAAACAAGAGTATGCATAGTAAAAACAAATGAAGTTTCCGCGCTGTTGGCCGCGCGCAGCGGACGCGCGCTGCAGGAACGGGCGCCGCGCGGCGCGCGCATAGGCGCCGCGCGGCTGGCGTTTGCGCGCTGCGCTTGCGCAATGGGCGATGCTGTAGTGGCCCTAGTTCCCATGCCGTGTTTTTTCGATGGATCCACTGTTAGAACACCTAGTATTAGTGTACCTGGCCCACAGTGCACCAATTGGGTGCTATTGATGGACCCTGTGTGCTTTTATTTATTGTATTGGCCTTCGGCTGGGTTTGTCGAAATTTTGGGAAAGATTTAGGCCAAACAGAGGTCGTAGATGGATTCAGCACGGAAAAACGCTTGAAAACGACTATTTATTTGCTTAATTTGGAGTCCGGATGCCCAAAAACGGACACCCGGAAGTTTTTAGTGGAAAATGGTGCATGGGAGGGCGTAGACCGCCGGATGCCACGTGCAGGCTCTGATTGGCCGGTTCAGGATGCACGGTCCCAGAGCTGCGCGGCGGGGTGCACAGACCCGACGCATGGACACGTGGCACCGCCTGATTGGCGGGCCCAGGGCGCGCGGTCTACCGGGTGGAGCGCGGCGGTGCATGGACCAGGCGGGGGGCACGTGGCAGTCACCGGTTGGTCCGTGCACGCGGCGCGGTCCACGGAATTGCGGGTATGGCGTGGACCGGGTGCAGGGGACACGTGTCATCCCCTCATTGGCGGGTGCAACACGTGCGCGGTGCACCGGACGCGCGGTAGGGGTGCCTCGGGGCGCGTGCCCACGTGCGACCCACGTCGCGCTGCCGGCGGGGGGGCAGCGGGTCAACCGGCAGACACGTGGCGCCCGCTCATTGGCGGGCGCCACCGCCTTACTGTGCGGGGGGGGCGGACACGTGGCGGGCGGTGAGTGGCCCGCTTCGGTGTTCGCTGTTCGGGCGACACGTGGCAGGCTCTGAGGCGGGTCGGACGGATCGTGGATCCCGTCCGACGGCGTGTATTGGGCTGGGCCGCACTGTGCGCGCCCGAAAATCTTGGGCCGGGCCGCACTGTGTGCGCCCGGAAATTTCCGGGCGCCCGAAACTTTGGGCCCGAGCCCATTTGACTTGATTTTTTGGGGCTTTTTCCTTGAGGCCTATTTATAGGTCGGTTTGGGCCGAGTTTTTCACCCCTTTTTCGTGGGAATCAGCTCGTGAGCCTTATATGAAAAATTTTCCTCTCCCTCTTGCCAATCTTCCGACCAAGTTTCAGAATTTCTGGAAGCCGTGACGACTGTGTTTCCTACCTCGTAGTGCGGAGCGACGTTCTACAGTTTGAGGCCCACTACCGTCGCATTTTCTTCTGGGAGACCTGCAGAGCTACCCCGACCACATTTTTGAACGATTTCTTCGCCAGCGGTTGCACAAGAGGTATATCTACGTTTTCCGTGTTGATCATTTTTCCCAGAAATGAGCTTTTGTGAGGGTTTGGGGTACATTTTTACGCCCCTTTGCTACAGTTTGGAATCCTGACAGCAGCAACTTCACAGAATTTTATCTTCGCATCTGGACATCGAATTTCGACGATTCAAGAGCCTATCGACATCTACACTTCGCGAGGATCGTCGTGATATTTTTATTGGAATTTCTAGGAAATTATTTTCAGGTGAAAATTTCGTGTGAACAGTAACCTTGCTTGCTGATTTCAGAATAGGAATTATTGTGTGTGATTAGTGTATAATTGAGATGTGTTATTGTACCCAGGACTGTAAGAGCACTTTTTCTGTGCTCTTTGCACTGTGGATCTGGGCAATTGTCGATTGCTGGACTGTTTATCTGTACCGTCCCGGACAGTTAGCGTGTTCAGGTGGGTGATCCTGCTTGCAATAACTATGGACTGCACTCTAATTCTGCAATTATAAATGCATACATGATAGTATTTGAGCGATATAAACTGTGCAAACTGTATGATAGTACCCACTGTTAGTAATTGCTAAATTTGATGATCTTATTAGAACTCTTGCCACACATGAACCATTTTAATTGGAAAACTTGACTTAGCACATCTATTATGCATTGTATATCTTACTCAGATGACTACTGTTAGGATTACGCATCTGCTTTAGTTCTCCCACATCATTTGTTACTATTGTCATTCTGGACATAGTGGTCTTCCCCTAAGTTGTGGGTTGGGAGGTTTAGTAGCTTTAGATGCATTGTACTCGTGTCTGGGGACCGAGTAGAGTTGGTAGCAGTCTGTAGTTTGTTCATCATTGAGATAGTGACATGTGGGACTGGGATCTTTGGGAGATGATCATTGGGACAGTGTGGATTCTTAGTTAGCGAGTGAGACAGTGATTGGATCATAGCCTGCAGGAGCCATACTTGAGATCGACAGAGATGCGCAGATACTTTGCTCGGTGGGGTCGTGTGATGACCTGGATCTCCGCAGAACTGTTGCGGTGCGTTGGGGTGGCCATTGGAGGCCTACGCGGTGTGCTGGAAGTGTTTGGGGCACGATTGGACACAAGTGTTGGACTTTGGACTTAAACGGATCACGCGGGTGATCGGGGGACCCCGTCGGATGTTTAGAGGTGTTTGCGAGCGAAACGGATACTAAGATTGGGCTCGGCGCGAATTTCGGACTAAGAATACCTTTCCGGGGGCATTCGGCAATTTTTAGAGTGAGAATTTGGCGAAACGGATGTCAAATTCGGATTCAGCGCGCGAAAACGCTTCAGATGGACTATCCACTTAATTTTTTGAGCTTGGGTACTGTTCACCGCCGGAACAGTGTTTCCGGCGGCGGCGGCGGCGGCGGGCAGTGCCGGCGGGCGGCGGCGCGGCCTCGGGCAGGCGGCACAGCGGCGGCGGGCAGGCGGCGCGGGCGTGGGCAGGGCGCGGCAGCCGCGCGGTGCGCGGCAGGCGCGCGTCCACAGCGCGAGCGTGCACCAGGGAGGTGCCACGTGGCGGCCGATGGATGGATGGCTCACGGCACGCGGTCTACGGAGCATTTCGGGTCTACGGTACACCGGGAGTGGACACGTGGCATCATCTTATAGGTCGGCTTACGGCATTTGGTCTACAGAGTTTTCGGGCTGGCTCATGGCTCACGGTGCACCGGGAGTGGACACGTGGCGGGTTTTTATTGGTTCGGTCTACGAGTTTCGTGCACCGGTTCACCGAACAGTGGCGGTGACACGTGGCGCTTCCCATTGCGGGTCAACTGTGCTGGCAGCCGTCAGAGGCGCGTCTGGGCGCGGGGCAGGCACGGTCGGGGGGCCACGTGTCGCACTTCTATTGGTCCAAAACGCTGTTTCGTGTTATGTGGGACACAGAGGGAATTATTTGAAAAGATTTTTCTGGTTTTCTTCATTTCTTCCATCCGAGGCTCATTCAAAGGCGTTTTTCTCCAACTTAGAGGCTCCATCTCCCCAGAGGTGAGAAGATGAAATCTTCATCAAGAAGAGAGGAGCATCCTGTGAAGTTTGGGGATTTTAGGAGGCTCGGATCCCGAGGTTTGGGATTTTTCCGGCGCGGCGCGACGATCATTCTCCGGCAACCCGATTCGTCGCATTTCAGTGTTCAGGCTCCCCCGACTCACCCCGACCTCCTATTTTCACGATTTTTGCGCCGTTGGATTCTTAACAGGTAGGGCTACGTTTCTTATTTCAACTGGTTTTTCCCCATTCCGAGGTTTTCTCGGGTTTTTCGGATCATCTTGTGACCCATTTTGCTGTGATGGAGTTTTGGACAGCGGTTCATTGTTTTGGCGATATCTCCGCAACCGGACATCGGATTGAGGCGATTCAAAAGGGATTTGCATCTACGCATCGCAAGGAATCTCTCTGAATTTTCGTGGAATTTTGTGGAATTTCCCTGAAGGTGAGAACCCCTTTTTACAGAACTTTGTAGCACAGTTTTTGGGTGAAAATATTGTTTGGGGTGGTCCTCTTGTCGATTTTGGTTCTCAGCATAGAAAAATCGTGGGAAAATGTGCAGGTACTCGTTTCGACCGGTTCGTCCCGTAGATCGCAGTGGTATTTTTCTGGGAATTTCTTGGGCACGTTTCGCAGGTAAAAATGGCTAAACTGTTAATCGGATATTTTGGGGACAGATTTTGGAATAAATTGAGATAGTAATTGTGTGTTTCTTTGGGACTTATGGTGCAGTGTTGCGGGATTTTCGGATCGGGCGCGGACTTCGCTTTCGAGGACCGGATTTAGCGCTCGAGGTGGGTACCGTTGTTTAACCTCCTACTTGTGATGTCCCCACTAGGCCTATTTGAGTTGCTAATATGTTACATGGCTAAATGAACCGGTGAAATGAAAATGGCATACTAATTTGAGAATTGGACTTATAGCGAGATTTTGTGGCTTCAAGAGGACTAAGTGATAATTAATGGTTCATTCTTATAAATAATATGTCGCCTAAAGCCACGGACTAGCCTGGTAAAAAGGATATGTTGCATATACATGATGGGACCTCTTTTACATATACATAAACTATTTTGGGGCAACTTAGTAAAATGGAAGATTATTTAAACGGCATATCTCTACTTTGTGAGAACTAGAATACTTGAATCATGTTTAATAATGATAAAGGACTTTGCATGCTTGTATGGACATTTAGTTAGGCCACCTTTTTCTGCTACACTATCATGCTGGAATTGACTTAGGAGAAACCATGCTTTTTCTCTTCTTTTATCTACATTTGGGGGATAGTGCGCTCGGGTGCGAGCAGGGGCTGGGATAGTGTAGTCAGACAGTTGTGGGTTTTGGGACAGGCAGGCTGTGAGGGCAGGGCATTGCGGCAACCGCGGACAGTAGGCGGTTGACCGGACAGTGGTTTATGCATCAGATTGGGTATCAGGTCTCTAGTAGATGGAGTTTTCCACTATTTGTCTATCTTGCATCATCTTCGAGATCGGGTCTCCTTTTAGTGGATGGGTTTTCCCACTTTGATCAGAGTCATGATCCAGTCCTGCTGACTTGATACTTATTACTGAGGCATTATGCTCGTGTGGGTCGCTCCCCTCGAGTGCCACTCCGGAGTGTGTATTTTGTGACCGTGCCGGTCAGGAGTCTGTTGCTTGGGGCGGGACCGTCCGGTCAGGAGCCGTCTGTCGCCCTCGGGATGGGGCGTGCCGGTAGGCCGGCATACCCGATTTGAGTTGGGGGTTAGTAGGCATAGTGGGCAGTACCGGTGTTCGCCGGTGATAGATTGGGTCTACCCAGGCAGGCATTTTATTCTGATGCATACAGTAGGCTATACTTTTAGCTGAGCACCTTAGAGGCATATAGTGGTAGCTTCATACATCATCAGTAGACATATTTACAGCTTACCACCTTGTTTTATTCTTCCGCCTCTTATAGTCCTAGTGGGCACATTTGAGTTGAGGTTTACCCACTAGGGGAGGCTACTGTTTATAGTAGTTCTCACCCCCACTGCTTTCTTTTTCTCTTCCCCTTTGTTTTGCAGAGTCGTCTGCGGGAGTTGCGGGACCCTCCTCAGCGGATCGAGGTAAGAGGATCGCGGACTAGATAGCGGTCTACCCAGGCACCAGTTCTGTTACTAGATGTACCCCGATACTCTCAGATACTCTACTTTTCATTTCTTTTGGGTCTGGCTGCGACCAGCTGGTTGTATTTGATTTGAGCTGGGAGAGATATTTGTATTATTGAGAGTTTATTTCTGCACTTTACTTTCCTGCTTTATCTGAGATGTATTAGTTGTAGTTTAGCTCTGTTTATGCTCTTTTATTATATCATCTATATTTGAGCAGGTTACCAGCGCTTCGTATACACGGGAAATTCCGTGTATACGGCGGATCTGTAGACGGGCCCGGGTTCTGGTTTACACCCGGGCGTGACAGATTAAGTTGGTATCAGAGCTTAGGGATAGGTCAGTTGGGACTTAGGAAACCCTAGGCTTTTGGCGGACCCTAGGATGTTAGGGCGTGAGAGACGTGACTTTTGGCGAAAGTCGGTGATTTGGTTTTGACTCTTCCAGTGAGTGAAGAGGGATCGGCATACCCTATTTTTGTGGGACAGTTATGTTGGCTGCAGACAACATAACGTTACGAAAATAGGGGGATGCCTTTGACTTTCGCTAGATTGGGTCGAGTGTTTGGGGTGTGCTGATTTGCGGTTTTGTCGTGGTGAGCGTGTCTCCCCGACGTTGGGGCTCTGACCCGAGTGCACCTTGGTGCGGCAGTTGGGCCTGAGCTGGTTGTTTCGGGCCGGATACCCAGATTGGGTCTGGGGGGGGCTCCGGACCCAAGGGTAGGAGTGTTGGAGGCAGATCAGCGGAGCAGTGCGGTGACACAGTTGTCGGATCAGCACAGTGGTGCAGTTGTCGGAGCAGTGACACAGTTGTCGGAGCAGCGCGGTGACACAGTTGTCGGTTCAGCACAGTGGTGCAGTTGTCGGAGCAGTGACACAGTTGTCGGAGCAGCGCGGTGACACAGTTGTCGGATCAGCACAGTGGTGCAGTTGTCGGAGCAGTGACACAGTTGTTGGAGCAGCGCGGTGACACGGTTGTCGGATCAGCACAGTGGTGCAGTTGTCGGAGCAGTGACACAGTTGTCGGAGCAGCGTGGTGACACAGTTGTCGGATCAGCACAGTGACACAGTTGTCGGAGCAGCGGGGTGACACAGTTGTCGGATCAGCACAGTGGCGCAGTTGTCGGAGCAGCGACACAGTTGTCGAGCAGCGCGGTGACACAGTTGTCGGATCAGTGCAGTGGCACAGTTGTCGGACTAGTGAGTAGCCCCTCCGTGCCGACATTTAGTGCTGGGGCACCGAGGAAGGGTGGACAGTTGACAACAGGGAAACTGTGGGATTGCATTGAAAGAGTGAGCCAGTTTTTGGCGGATGAGTTGCCCCGATTGGTGGGATTGTGTATGGAGCCTTTGGTGGCAGGGTCTTGTTCAGTGGGGGATTGAGAGTTCCAGGACGCCTCATTGGAGTAGGCGCCGGTATGGAGCGTGGCATTACAGTTCCTTTGGATTGGGACCTGCCGCCTGAGGCGAGTTCTGATTGAGGCGCTTGGCGCCGGGTGATGGAGGACAGGTCAGTCGGATGAGCATTCCCGATCTCTTTTCCAGGATAGTGGATTTTGAGACCGTCAGAGCACATTGATTCCAGTGGCCGGGGTGGCGGTAGGTTTGAATTGTTCCAGGCTCTTGGGATCGTATCTTTCGATACGAGAGGTTTTCCCTTCTTGGTGGGTAGTGTTTGGCTTCATTGTTTTGGGTTAGGGGTAGGACGGTTACTGGTGTTCGGGAGGTCGTATTCCCGATCTTTTGCACCTGGGGGAGTGTCGTGGGTCCTGCCCGTGCGGTTGAGTCCTTGGTTGTACCTGTAGGCCTGATGGTCTTGACCTGGTTGTGGGGCTTGGTTTGGTACTTAGGACGGTTAGGCTGGCTCGGTTATCTTTTTCTTTTCGCGGCAGCTGATTATGCTGCGAGGACGGTTCTCGTGGGAGCCAGGCCTGGAGGTGTTGGTGTACTTGGTTTGCTCGAGAGTATCTTCGCCTCTTTGGTTTTGACTTTGTGAGCGAGGCGGATGTCTCGTAGTGGGTGAGTAGCCTTTTGGCTGGTGTGTTTGAGGGATCTGCGGCGGCACCAGGACTTGGAGATACCCTTTTTGGTGGTGAGTTCCTAGCTGTTCTCCTATCGGAGTTGTTTGGCATGACACCAGTTTGGGGGTTGAGGACCCAACTCCAGGATTTGATGTGTTGGATTTGTGTCAGGCCAAGTGTGGCACCTTTGGGGGGCGCCGGTGCTACTCGAGTTGTGGAAGGTTGGTTCACTTCGGCTTTGTGAGAACCCATAAGAATTTGATGAAGTGATCATCGGGAGCTAGCACCCTTCTGTCAAGCTTGGGGGATTTGAGTTACGAGCTGCAAGGGTATTGGATCTTCGCGAAGATTGATTTGCAATCTGGTTCTCTTGACTGCTTATGGCTATGTGCTGATGCCGAAGAGTTGGGGGAAGTGTTTCTACACCCCGACGGTTTCTGGACGAGAGATCAGAGTCTACGTGATCAGTCGGGGGACTTATATCGGATGCCTTGGGAGTACCGAGGTACTCGGGTTGAGCTGGGTGTTGTTGGACTTGTGGTTGGATTATCTGAGGCCCTAGCAGGGGCGGATGCTTGTACCGATGCGGATAGCTTGGTAGCTCGAGTGGTTAGCCCAGCTGTACGTGGTTGAGGTGGTGTGGATTCCTGGAGTGCTCACCTTTATTTTGTTCCAGTTTGAGACCCAAGGATTGCATCGCGTCTCTGGATGAGGTATTTGGTAGTTGTGGGAGCTTGAGTGGTGGATGACTGGATATTTACCCCCTGTCTGTTGAGATTTCGAGTTGAGGAATGACTCTAGTTTCGAGGACGAAACTTTCTTTTAGTGGGGGAGGATGTGATGACCTGGATCTCCGCAGAGCTGTTGCGGTGCGTTGGGGTGGCCATTGGAGGCCTACGCGGTGTGCTGGAAGTGTTTGGGGCACGATTGGACACAAGTGTTGGACTTTGGACTTAAACGGATCACGCGGGTGATCGGGGGACCCCGTCGGATGTTTAG
The DNA here is from genome assembly GCA_029168755.2 of Tillandsia fasciculata. Taxonomy (NCBI): domain Eukaryota; kingdom Viridiplantae; phylum Streptophyta; class Magnoliopsida; order Poales; family Bromeliaceae; genus Tillandsia; species Tillandsia fasciculata. The sequence continues at coordinate 245,583 of JAQOTM010000301.1, forward strand.
AGGTGTTTGCGAGCGAAACGGATACTAAGATTGGGCTCGGCGCGAATTTCGGACTAAGAATACCTTTCCGGGGGCATTCGGCAATTTTTAGAGTGAGAATTTGGCGAAACGGACGTCAAATTCGGATTCAGCGCGCGAAAACGCTTCAGATGGACTATCCACTTAATTTTTTGAGCTTGGGTACTGTTCACCGCCGGAACAGTGTTTCCGGCGGCGGCGCGGCCTCGGGCAGGCGGCACAGCGGCGGCGGGCAGGCGGCGCGGGCGCGGGCAGGGCGCGGGCAGCCGCGCGGTGCGCGGGCAGGCGCGCGGTCCACAGCGCGGGCGTGCACCAGGGATGTCACGCCCCGGGGTCGAAACTGCGACCCGGGCTCGCTAACAGATCCGCCATCTGTACGGAAACTGCCGTACAGACGAAGCGTCAACCCTGCAAATAAATCTATAGCTAACCGATATCAGAGCATAAGTAAGTACATGCTATAGAAAGGAAACAGAACAACTGTACTAGAGTAAATAAAATCCAAGATACAAGCTGTCCTCAAGATACATAAATAACATCTCTCAAAATCTCACATACAAAAGTGGAAACACAAAAGGGGTACTACTACCTCTCCACTACTGACTCGGGTAAGCGACTAGCCGGCCACGCCCTTACCTCGATCTGAAGACTCCGCACGGGGAGGAGTCGGAGCAGCTACCTCAGGGAAACCTGCACCGCAGCGGGTGTGAGAACTACTGCAAAGGTAGTTCCCAGTGGGTACCGTCCTCAAAGCACACGGTATGCCCACTAAGTCTACCGGAGGCACAGCAATAAAAACAGATAGATAGATAGATAGATAGATAGATATGAAAGCAGGAAATCTATCTCTATATGCCTCTACATATGCTCAAAGGAAAAATACTCATCTATGAACATGTAGTGTAACTCACTCACACATCTCACCCAAATCTCAATGACTGTCCACTTTGGATCAGTCTAGACCAAGTCAAGGTCCTGCCTGCGCTCATCTACTGCCGCACATCCCGGAGGAACGGACTTACGTAGGGTGTCCCTCAAGGACTATCAGTAACTCATCGCAGCCTCATCAGGCTCGGTAATATCATCGCACCCGGGGCGTAGCTCGAGGGGAGCGACCCCACCGAACTCAAGTATCTCAAGTATCTCATAACTGGCATAACTGCCAGGCTCAGCAGGCTATAATCCTCGATCAAATAGATCGGAAACAGTGAACTGACAACTCACTCTCATGTCAAGGTCGGAGTAAACTCCACGACTCAATCTGTAGTGCTCTCATAGAACCCCCAATGACACTAGAAAATCTCGAAAGTCATAACATGGCTCTAAAAACACAATATCTCCTCGGCCCCCCGGCACGAAGAGAACATGCACCCCGAACCCATGCAGCATCACTAGAACCCTTAGACATTTTAAAACCATTTTAAAGTCAATTTCCAATAAAACGGCTTTCGGATTTTTAAAACGGTTCAGGTGCTTAAGTGAGATCAACCAAGTATATCGACTAGTGTCATACAATGCCAAGAGTCCACTAAAAATAATCCGGGGTTCAGATAATTTTCTGTAATTTTTCTAGGCAACTATCAGATTATTTAACAGCTAAAATATACAGTTTTGACATGAATCAAAGTGCGTTCTGAAGCATTAGAGGGCATTCCACGATTTTTGGAAGAAAATCCAACCCACCCCTCAAATGCTTCCGAAGGCCGCTCCGAAATCGGTGAAGAAACGTGCGAAATCTGACGAAAAACTGAACTGAGCCCCTCGCGCGCACAGCGCGCCGTCGGCCCGCTTCTCAGAAAAATCCACGGAGCTCCCGACAACCTCCACGACACCCAGCTAGGTCATCATAAAAATCTCAGCTCAATCCCATCACCCCAATACACGAAAACAAGCATGTACACGGTTGCGGATTTGCACAGTAATTCCTCTGCATGCAAGCCATTCGAGAACACAGGAGAGAGCAAGAATGGAAATTAGAACCAATTACCATTCAAATCCATCAATAAAACCCAAGAGGAGAATCAAGGATCCAAACTACAATTTCCATGATCAATTTACCTCATTTCCTCTTCGCGTGCGCAGGTTGACCCGTCACACTCACCAAGCACGGAAGCTCACAGGCTGCTTCTCCATTCTACTTGCTTCCTCTTCTTCTCTTCTCTGGCAGCAAGGAAATGGAGGAGGATGGATAAGGAATGAGGAAGGGTGAGGGAGCAGGTGTCGGGTTAAATAAAGCACGTTGGGAGTGGTTGGAACAGAGAAGAAGGCCATACTGCATTACTGTGCAAGTCCGGGCAAAACTGGGCCAATCCGAGTGCTTGCGTACCGGTACCACCTACCTGGTACCGGTACACAGCCCTGGTTCCGGAACCAAGGACCTGGTTCCGGAACCAGCCTCCCAGAACCCTCCAAAAACAGCTAGAAAACCTCCAATTAAGCCCCGACAACTCACTTTCTCGCCTCGGAACCTCCGCATCACCCCGAAACCAACCGAACACCACTGTAAACACATATTACACATGTCCCGAGGGATCAACTCACATCAAAACCATCCAAGAAGCCTAAGCTCGCCCCGCAAGCTCGAAAGCCGACGCTAACTCACTTTTTGTTACGGCTTTTTGGTGTTGGCATATTTCGTGAGTCAAGTCAGTGAGTTGAGTCGGAGTCTTAAAGGATCAAATTGTCAATCAGCAATCAAAGACTTAGAGAAGATTCAACAAGAGCTCAAGTTGACACTCAGTGTCTTGAGTCTTGAAGATTGAAGATGAAGAATTGTGGATCAGTTACATCAATCTCAAGAAGAAAGTATTCAAAAGGATCAGGTATGTTTAACTAAATAATTTTGGTGATCCGAATACTTTCTTATAGTGTAGAAACACTTGGATGAATTTTTAATTGCATAAAAATCAAAAACTGGACATGGGACATGTTCAGGATCCGGATCAGATGATCCAATCCGGATCCCGAAGGGTATTAGTTCATGTGCAAATCCAATCCGGATCCAAGCCTATTCTGATCCGGATCCCGAACATTGGATTTTGCTGAATTCATGAACGATCCGGATCGGGCCTTGCAATCCGGATCCCGAACCCTTGGTTTTCTGGAATCGTCAATCTCGTTACGACGATCCGGATCGCAGTAAATCCGATCCGGATCGCCGTCCTGAAAAATTCCAGATAAGGTATTTTTTGATTCTTATCTCTTTCCAAAGGTTTCTAAACTATAAATAGACACTTAGGGTTTCTCAAGAACGTGGGAGCACGGCCGATCAATTTATAAAACACTTGAGAGCAACCCTAGAGGCTAGGTTTTTATCGTTCTTCTTTATAGCCTCTTTTAGGTCAATTCGACGGTTCTTCCAAGAACATATCTTTTGTCGAATTGATCTAATCTTTGCTTAGAGATTTTTTCCCATGGATCTTCATTGATAATCTAAGCAAAGGATCACCATCGAAGCCAATATTCTTACCGGCTGAGTTTGCGTCGTGGATTCGACGTGGCATCGTGGATTCGGTGTGTTGAAGGCGTTTCGTGGATTCGAAACGTGTGCTCGTGGATTCGAGTGGCGTTCGTGGATTCGAACGTGTGCAGTGGACGTGCAAACGGTGGAGCGCAAGGTCCGAAGAAGTTGAAGGAGGGGTTGAATCCGTGGAGACGGTAATCACCTTGTTATTCTTCTTTTCTTAGTGGATTGTTATTGCGTG